>JBAMBL010002606.1:0-61114 GCA_037043405.1 Drosophila subquinaria
CCCATGTCATTTCTCTAGAACTTTGAAAAATCAATTTAAAATATTTTAAAAACAAATTTCAAAAAAGCAACAAAATGCAAAATTAGGCAAAATAATAAGCTTTCTTTTGAAATTGGTTTGGTGCAATTTGGCCCACGCGTTGCGAAGTTGGGAAAAAAGTTGTGAAAAAAATCTTAAAATATTGAGAAAATTGCAACAAAAATTCTGGTAAAATTTTCAAAATTCTAGCTTGAAAATTAATCACGTCCCACTTTTAGATCGCTAGCTCATTCAATTGAGCTGACTTTTTGAAGCCCAAAAATAACCGGCGAGCAGAAAAAGTTAGCAAGTTGAAGTGGCGTAGTAGTTAGAGGAGAGCAGAAAGCGTTTTGCCTTGAGAGCAAGCGAGCGCGCCTGCTCAAAACTGCTGCAGCGTTTTGTTTTTCTTCGGTTGTCATTCTCGAGCACGTACATGTGAATTTTAATGGCCGCCGCCTTACATGTGTGTGCTGTTTTGAACGAGAGGGGAGAAAGAAATGAGAAAAATCAGAACAAGCTCCGCCTGCATTGAAAGAGAAACAAAAACAACACAAGAACGAATTTAAAGGAACAACAAGTTGGACAATATTAATACTCTGTTAGTGCTGCCATCTTGCTCATAAAACTTAACAAAATGGCCAACTGCGACCGCTGTGAACAATAGATGGCTTTGTGGCGCCATCTAGCGGAATCGCACGCAACTCCCTGATTCACAATATGGATGCCAGGGCTGCACAAGCGTTCAATTTGCGTGCAATTTCGCGTGGCGAAGTTATGGTGCATTTAGACTAGTTGACAAGCTGGTCAATTTCATCTCAGTAGGCTAAAAATTGTGATGTCAACTTAGTCAACTCCAGTGTAAGCGGTGGTCAACTCTAGGCAAAAGTGTGTTGACTTGGTAAAAAGCACAGCCTACTTAGATGAAATTGACCAGCTTGTCAACTAGTGTAAATGCACCCTTAGTGAAAAATTAAAAAAATAAAAAAAAAATTCGAAATTCCAGAAAATTTCAACAAAAATTCTATTAAAATTTTCAAAATTCTAGCTTCAAAATTAAAAAAGTTCATTTTATATGTCGCGAAAAGAAGTGGAGCCGCTAGAAGCTGCCACCCTATTTTTTTGGCAGTCAAGCCAGGGCTGCCAGATTGATTTTTTAAAATAATATCGATGACTATCGATGGTAGACTTGGGATAAAATCGATTCTCAGTGCATCGATTTTTTCGATCTTTTAGAAAAAAATCGATTAAATCGAAAAAAAAAACATTTTTTTTTTTAAATTTATAAAGATCAATTCATGGAGATCATATACTTATACATGTAAAAAGCAAACTAAAAATACATTTCAATAATATAACAAAAGAAAAGTTAAATTTAAGAACATAAATAACAAAAGAATTTGTTTTCATAACATAAAAAGCGAACAAAAATTACGTTTCCAGAACATAAAAAAAAAGAAATGATTACATATCCAAAAGCCATTCGTTCTTGCTTGCAAACAGAAGCTTGTTTACAGTTTTTGGCTTTAGAGCGGCGCGTCTATCTGTTACAATGCATCCAGCCCTACTAAACACTCGTTCTGATTCGGTGGAGCATTTGCTTCCGATTCCTTGATCCACCAACACACAACGATCCTAAGGAAATATAAAAACAATTATATAGATCTATTTAATCAGTTAAAAGCACAAATTACCCTTATTCGCACGTTTTGTTCCTCTCCTTGTTCACAGTGATGGAATTTAGCTGATGCAATTTAGCTTCACGATACATCGATTCTACCAAAACAGAATCGATGGCCGCGTTCACCAGAACTAATCAATCAGTAATCATGTATTTTGTTTGTTCGATAACAAAGCATCACAATCACAGAAATTCAGCGTACTATTTTGGTGATGAATTTTCAGTCATCATACATCACAAAATTTGAAATCATGATTGCTAATCACTGCATTTCACCAGAATAATCATGCAAATTTCATCGATTTTCTGTTGTCGATTTGTTCTGGTGAACACGGCCGATGTTTGAACGAAAAAAAAAATCGATAGTATCGATTCTAGAATCGAATTTTATCACAGCTCTAATCGATGGTGCCGACTATCGATAGTTCTCCACCTCTGCGTGCAGAGGCAAAACAGCTGTTAATAAACCAAGCGAAAAGAACTTGAAAGTTAAAGTAAAAGTAAAACAGATAACAAGCTGCAATACAAATTCCAGCTGGAAGCAATTAAAACCTGACACACGGTTTAATTCGATAAGAATTCGCAACAGTCTGTGGAATGTTCTGTTGCCTGCGCACGTGCCTCAACGGGGGGCAGCTGCGAAAAGCGTCGGCGGCAGCGCATCGCCATCGGGAGCCCGAGGTGCACCTCGATGCGGCGCATATGGGTGAGTTTATCAGCAGTTGCACAAAGTGCCAAGTTCATGAAGGTCTCTCAATTTGGTGCAGGCTCCGATGTCATACTGCTTTCACACCAACTGCGAGTAACGGGCACGGGGGGAGTTCTGGCCACGGCACCGTTGGTGCAGTCCAAATCCTACTTCGAGGTGAAGATACAACAGAGCGGCATCTGGTCAATTGGCCTGGCCACCCGACAGGCGGATCTGGGACGCAAGTGGGGCGGCGGTGATCGGGAATCGTGGTGCCTTTGCTCCGACAACGCCACACGACACAACGACGAGGAGTTTCGTCCCGTTGTGGCCAACTGCACGCAACCGACGGCCACCAACACCACGAAGTCCCCGGGCTCTGTGACAACCACTGCCAATGGTATACTGAACAACAGTGCGGCTGCTGCCGCTGGACTGATTGCCATTGAGGATCTGCAGGAGGACCTGTTGATGACCACAGGAAACGCTTCTCCGTCCGAGTTGACGGCCGTGGATGGTCTGATCAGTGCACCGCAACGCGACTTCCCCGACGAGGGCGACATTGTGGGTGTGGCCTTCGACCATGTCGAACTCAACTTTTATTTTAATGGCAAGAATCTGGAGGTGCCCTTCCGCAATGTCCGAGGCGCAGCGCTCTTTCCAGTGATCTATGGTAAGTCAGTTCCAAATCTGGCCCTCTCCTTATACTGATTCCATTTGGCGTTCGCAGTCGGCAATGGCGCCATTCTGGACATCATTCTGGACAACTTCACCCATGGACCGCCCTCAGGATTCGAACGCATTTTAATCGAGCAGTCGCTTCTTTAGGGGATCACTTCAACATTCCTCCAACTCCAAGTGTATAAACTATTCTAGTCTCGCACCCGAAATTGTGGGCGCATTTGGATAAACTGTCAACTTAATTAATATTACACATAAAAACCATTTCATTAATTTTATAACTTATGCAACTTTAATCTATTAGCACCTAAGTAGAACTTCCCTAACAAGAATCATTATATTTAATGAAAAGAACAAATATTGTAAAAAATACAAATACAATTTATTCCGTTTAGAGTTATAGCTAATGCAATTTAGGGAAGCTTTACTGTACTTAACTTGACAGTTAATTCATAGCACAATTTCTCTCTTTTAATTGAACCGAAAATGTATTGTAATTGAATGTATTTAGGGGCTTGTTTTGTAAATTATTTATACGTAGCTAGAAATTGCGAATGCTTTGTATTATACACACACACACACACACACACACCTAAATATGCACATACTCTTGTAGAAAATTTTAAATATCAACTGAATATTGCCATGTCCGTTTGTCCATTAATTTATATTATATAAGTTGATTCAGAATACTTCGGATATCAGCATAGAAAATGTAGCCAATATCTCTTCCAAATTAATTATACATTAAATAAATCTATACATTAATTCGATAAGCGTATAGTATTTACTATATACTATAGTATATAAATGTTCTATAATTTTGTCTATTAAAAGTCTTACAATTTAATCTGCAATGGTTAAGAACTACAAGAGTATTCAAAACATCGATGTTTCGATTTTAAGCTATTCTTTAACTGAGTTAATTTGATTCATACATTCCATTTAAATGAAATGTCTATATAGTTATTGGACCACCTCCTAACTAACTACTTTATGCACTCGAGCACGGAAATTACCAAACTATATAAATATGTATTTAAGAGAAATGTACTTAACGCTTTCCAAACTGACTAATCCGCGCGCGGACAATAATGAATGTTATGTATTATTGTATTGTGCGTACTTAACCTATAATTAATTATATTAATATATAGATCATACTTATAAAGAAGGCAGATTCTTGAAGCTTGAACACAATAATGTTTAGCTTTTCATTGAAATCTATGTAAATGAAATTATTTAAAAGATCAAACCGAAAGTATTTCGTATGGGATTTTTGTTTTCTGTAATATATATACACTTAGGTACATATTATCTTTGATGGGCATTAAATCGAGGCACTTCGAAAAGGCGCTTGAGGAGAGGAGATCACAAGGGAGGTCACAAAAACTGCCGAGTCGAATAGCAGCTCAGTTACATGGGCAGCCGGGGCGAGATAATCCAGATCCACATCGGGCAGGCGGGCGTGCAGATAGCCAACGCTTGCTGGGAGCTCTATTGCCTGGAGCATGGCATCCTCTCCAATGGTCGCCTCATGTCCAAGCCCTGCGATGACTCCTTCCTCACGTTCTTCGAGTTCAGCGGCCGCGATCCGTGTGTGCAGCCGCGTCTCGTCATGATCGACTCGGAGCCAACGGTCATAGGTGGGTGAAACATCAATTGAAACATCTCTATTCCTACTTTTTACTTCCTCCCAGATGAGATTCGCACCGGCGCCTACCGCAATCTCTTTCATCCAGAGACGCTGATATCGGGCAAGGATGACAGCGGCAGCAACTTTTCCCGGGGCTACAATCTGATGGCCAGCGAGCTGTTGGATCGGGCCATGAACGCCATTCGCCGTGTAGCCGATCGGTGTCGCAGCCTGCGGGGATTCCTCATCTTTCGGGCGATTGGCGGAGGAACTGGCTCCGGCCTGGGCACGCGTATCATGGAGAAGCTCGTCGAGGACTTTGGCAAAAAGATGACAATCATTGAGTTTCTGGTTTATCCATCTCCTTCGTAAGTCGAGTCGTCATCTTTTTACCTGATCATCTGATCAACTGATGAACTGCAGCATTTCTCCGGTTATTGTGGAGCCTTACAACGCCCTCCTGGCCACCCACTTCTCCATGGACTGTGCGGATGTCTCCTTCATTGTGGACAACGAGGCCCTCTACGATATCTGTGCGAATACCTTGAATGTGCCCGCTCCCACCTATACGAATCTCAATCGAATCATTGGTCAGGTGGTGTCCTCGTTTACGGCCACTCAACGGTTCGCGGGCCAGTCGAACGTTAGTTTCCAGGAGCTGCAAACGAATCTGGTGCCATATCCACGCATCCACTATCCCCTGATCAACTACGCCCCCCTCGTGCCCATCACCAACTCCCAGTTTGTGGACATGAGCACGGCCCAGCTGACGAGCCAGTGCTTCCAGATGAGCACCCAAATGGTCCGATGCAATCCCGCCCACGGCAAGTACATGGCCTGCGTTCTCCTCTATCGTGGCGATGTGGCCCCACACGAGATCAACACGACGCTCGAGAACATCAAACGGGCGAAGTCCTTCAAGTTTGTCGACTGGTCGCCAACTGGCTTCAAGATCGGGGTGAGCAACATGCCCCCGGTCTACGTGCCCAAGGGGGATCTGGCGCCGGCGAGTCGGGCCTGTGTGGCCATCTCGAACAACACGAACATCCGGATCGCCTGGTGTCGCCTGGTCAACAAGTTCGACAAGCTCTACCAGCGACGCGCCTTCGTCTATCACTATGTGGGCGAGGGCCTCGAGGAGGGCAACTTCACCGAGGCGTCCGAGAACATCTGCCAGCTGGTCCACGACTATCTCGAGGTGGATGCCTCGGCCACCGCTTCGAGACGTGGCTCCGATCCGGACGACTAAACCCTTTCTCCTCCCAATGCCCTCTCCCCACTCAGCTCGGGCTTAAAGTCTTAAGTCCATCAAATAAAATCCAAATTTGATGTGTGAGTCAGTGTAGTTGGAATTTGTACCAAGTGCCTCGGGTAATTGCCCAGCAATTGATCTCGCGCTGGCTTTATAAAGTCATCAGAGCTGGAGGGCGCCTAAGAGAAAAGAAACCCGTTGGACAAATTAAGTATTTATGGCTGGGCCAAAAACAAATATTGACCCAGCCCCGACGCAATTTGCGTTGCTTGACCCCAAACGGAGGACGTGGAACGGAGAACGGAGCGCAAGGGGGCGTGGTCTGGGGCTGGGGCTGGGAGAGACCCTATAATTAAAATGATCGCCAAGGAAAAGGGTTTAGCACGTACCGAGGCAAAAGTCGCGCTTATCGCGATCGCACCCAGGGCAAGGTCTCTTCCTTATCCTCTCTGTCTTTACCTCTCTCTCTCTTCCTGCTTCTCTCTTTGGGTTTGCCTTGCGGCTCTTCCTCTGCGGGCTGTGACGTGACTTACGCACGCTTAATGCGCGATTATCGATGGAGCCACCACCACCAGCACCACCTGCGCCTTACTGCTACCCCCTCCCTCCTTACCACTCTCCGCTGTTCCCTCTTCCTTGACGATATATCTTTGGCAGATCTTCTGCACGCAGTTCTCGAACTGGAGGCCGCATCTTATCAGCGCCGTTTGGTGGTCCTTGCTGACTGACCGTTGTTATTATGAGCATTATCATTATGATCCAAGGGTCGACTGGAGGAAGCCCGGGCCATACCTTTTGAGTTTGTTAACTGTTGCTAATCTTAAATTGCGCACTGCACAAGAAATCCTTTTGTCTTTTCGTAGCGTGAGAACCGCTGCGTGTGGGTTCCATCATCAGATGTTTCAGGTTCCCAATCCACATCCAAGCTCTGTCCGAGAGGTCCGACAAACGTGTTAATGAGCTAAAGGAAATGCTGTGTCAGGACCACCTTAGGCGTCCTCAGCAGCCACACAAAATGAAGTTGTTATATCGAATGGGCCACGGCTAATAAAGCAATTTGGCAAAAGAAAGCGTAGAGTGTGATATGGATTGGATATGGTGGATATGGAGTATGGCTAAAACATCGGAAGTCTTTGACAGACCCACGAGGCGACCCCATGCCATAGCATTTGAAATATCTAGTTAACTCTGGCCTCGCTCAGCCCCAAGAGTGAGCACAACACAGCTCTGACCTTCTTTATTTATGCACTAATCCGTGGGAAATGCGCACCCAAACACCTGGGGCCGATTTATGCTCCTTTGCCTGGATTGACCAGGCACCCGCACAGGCCTCAAAATCCCCAACTAGCCAAGTGGTTAAGCTAAACTGACAGAAAACCGAACAGTTGATACACTTACCAGAGTCAGAGAAGGTCTCTCTAAACTTGTAATTAGATAAACTAATTAACTTGCATTTGGTATAAGTCAGCGTAATTTTTATAATTTTCTTGTTAAAGTTAATACACACTTTAACAGTTTATAACCTAACAAGAGTCTATCACTTTTTCTGCATATGGGTAATTCTCTAATCTCGAATGCGACATTCGTACGCATCCTAAGTGAAATAAATCATATGCCAAGACTTTATTTTATTTGACAAAAGGCGAAAGCTATAGGTCTTGATTAGCACTATAGTTGGTGCTAAGGTTGATTTTGGGCAATTGTTCGTATTCCAGATAATTTAAAAAAACCAAGGCATTCGCACGCGACTCAAACCGAAGTCGTTTTTTCGGCGACCAGTTCTAGCACTGATTTCGGCAAAGCGTGAACGAATATTTTTATGCAATTAATTATAAAATGTAATGCATTGATTTATCTAAAAATCGATATGCGACATGTCGCATGCGACATTTTGTTCCACAATATATTTCTATTGATTCTGTCTCACTTTTTTTAAATTATATATCGAAACAGCTCGAAAAACTTGTTTTAAATTAAACTTTCAATATATGTATTTCTATGTATGAAAATGGTTTATGTTACAAACTTACTATTTTACTAAGTGTAATCGATAGAATACAAACGGTCCATTTTGCAACTCAATTTTTAAGAAAAAGGCCAAAAATATAGAAAAAGTGAATTTATTCCAATATAGAATCTATATGTTCATCCTATTGAATTTCTTCAAGCGTACTCGTATATTGCTTAGATAAATAACTTAAATACATTTCTGGAACAAACTTTCACAAGATGTGAGTTTTTGATTAATTGTACGTTGTTGGCCTTGGTTGACATTTCAGTATATTCCCTTGCAGTTGGCTTAACCCTAGAGTAGAATACGCTTCCCATCTTCATGTTAAAGCAAACTTTAACAAAAATGTTAACTACATGTTAAAAACTTAACATTGCAGATGTACAAGGGAATTATGCAGACCGCAGTTAAATGTACCTGGTTGTCTGCCCTACCTTACTATCCAAAGTTAGGGTATGCGTATGTACAAAAGATGCAAAAACATTAAACAACCGTCGAGTGAATTAATAAAGCGCCTCAGCCTCGGCTTCAGCAAAGCGGCCACGCATTAAACGACACACACAACAACTGCAACATTTGCAACAACTGCAACAATGCAACAGCGGGCAGAAAGAAATAAAATGAAATGAAGCAAAAAGAAGGCAGAGATCGGGACAGAGCATGCCACATGTGGCCTGGCCTGCACTGGCCTGGGCCAATAGATGCCACCATATGACTGACCGAGTCGAGTCGAGTGGAGTCGTCACCAGCGATTGCTGCATGCAACACTTTATGCCGAGGGCAAACTTTTTGGAATTGCAATTTTCGACTTGATTTCAAAGTGGCCTCTGCGCTCTTTTCGCTGGGGCAACACCTACCGAAGCTGCAAATGGAACCTGCTGCTGCGGTGGGCGGTTGTTGCTCGATTGTTGAGGAGGGGCAGGGGCAGGGGCAGGGGCAGGGGGCAGAGTGAGAGGTGGGGAGCTGCAGTGCATATACGCAGCAAGTGTTTCGATTTATGTTTTTGCGCCTCGACTGCAGTCAAAACACAAATGCAACGCGCTGTTGTTGCCGTTGTTGCCAATGTTGCAGTTGCAGTTGCAGTCCGCGTTTCACTCTTGGCGTTTTCATTCAAAATGTTTAACTATGCGGCTGTCCTCCCTCGCTCCCTCGTCCCCTTCCTGTGGCCAGCGAAGAGCCATCCCAATGTCCAGCCGAGCGACCACTTGTTGCTCTTTTATTCATTCAATTTGTCAGTTTTGCATCCAACTCCAACTCCAAATCCAACTCCAAGTTGGACTCGCAGTCGTTTCCCGGCCAGAGTCAAAAGGTTATCGCCGCACTTGCTGCATTTTTACAGCATCATCATCATCATCTCGGCCATCATAATCGTCATAATCATGATCATGTGCTTGCAACATGACGCCGCCGTCTGTATTGCAACAACAACAACAACAACAACAGCAACAACAACAAATTATTAGTGGTAATATTTGTGAAATATTTGTTTTCTAATCTGTAAACACCAATCATATTAGCAATTTGAATATGACAGCGCCAGCAAACAGTAACAGGCCTTGTTATACCCTGCAAACACAGCAATTGGGTACGTTGGGTATGCTCGGCTTGTATTAGAAAGCAGGCGGAAACAACTTTGATGCTTTCTATCATAGGCAGAAATCATAGCACATTTAATCAGTTGCCCTAATCTGTGCGATTAATTTGTATTCATACTTGTCTTAGAGAAATTAATTAAAATTAAGCTGAATTTACCCCATTAACCCAAATAATATCCAAGCTAATTTACACAGCCATCTGAATAAAATAAAACAGAACAAATATTTAAATTAAAATAATATAATTAAACAGTTACTTGAGATTTAAATATATTGAAAATAATTCAAAGCACGTAAATGCGTTTTGAATCAACGATAATTTCACTTTTCCTATTATGTTACGCCTTACTAACTTAAGAGTTAACAAAAAAATTAAGGCCTCTTTCAGCAAAAAATTTTTTTCGACTTTTTTTTTTTGCATTTATTTATAGCTTGGGTAGTTGTGAATATGCCCCTAAAAGGATTTTTAGAAATTCGAAATACTTAAGGAGATATGGCCATTTTTATCCAGCAATGTTAATGTTAATGCATGTGAAGTCAAAACTTTAAACGCGTTTATCTCGAAACCACGTTTTTCGAGCTGGCGGCCACGATTCCGCCAGTTCTACTGAACCGATTTGGATGAAACAAAGTTTAATCGACGTAGAATTGTCACCATTCTGGCCCGTAGTAAAATAAAAATTTTGCGATTTTTTTTACTATTTTTTTTTTACACTAAACTACAAAAAAATGGGTCCAAATTGTAATTTTTTTTTTGAATGGCCGCCATTTTGTCAAAAAAAATTATTTTACTACGGGCCAGAATTACATCTATACTGATTATAACCCCGTTTTTTTTTTTCATTTCCGACGCTCCGGAGACCCGGAATCGTGGCCGCCGTGACGACACCTTTTTTTTGCACCACCAACTTTGAAGTCTCATTACTTTTTGAACAGCCCTCGTATCGCGGCGAAAAAAATTTTTTTATTTTCTTTTATTCATTACTAATTCAATAAAAAAAACAAAATTCAAATATCTTTTTGCGTTTTCAAATGAGAATTTTTTCAAAAAAGGTCCAAAAACAGCAAGCTGAAGGAGAATAGGGCCTTAAATTGAAATATATTTTAGCCAGACAATAAATCAGTTTTGTAAATATAAAGTACGAAAACTGTACACAGTATCATCTAGTTTCTATTATTTTTCTCGACTACTTGTTGCTGCCACATTTGCTGTTTGTGGTTTGGTCAACGGTCAGAGCTTGTGGCAGGCTAGTTGCTTAGTTAAAAGGTGGTGTGAGTGGTGTGTGTTTGTGTGTTTGGTGGGTGGGTGGTGCGGTGGTGTTGGTGGCGGTGGTGGTGGTTGACTTGCTGCCTTGGCCGTTTAGCTTTGCTCTTTGGGTAGGTGGGGCCTGAGTTATTATCTATTCAATTGTTGCACTTGGCTGCTTCCTTTCCCCAAGCATTGGGGCTGGTCAAATTAATTGAACAAGCGGCAGGCTTTTCGTACCTTCAGGCCAAACAGTTAAGAAAGAGAAGATTTTACAGGTGGGCAGAGGGTGGAGCAATTTCTCTCTGTGATTGGTAAGTGTAAAAGACTTTTTGCATTTATGAGCCGTTTGTGAGTCGTTTATGATGAATGCCGAGTGGATTCGCGCAAAAGTGCGGCTCGTTAGGCCCGTCGCCTTGCCACATCGTTTACAACACTTTAAAAACGCGCCTCCAACCCCCTCTCGACCCGCCCTCCATTCATGCCATGCCCCTCGTCTGCCTTTTGGCCAACTTAAGCTGATGCATTGGCAGCCATTAGCAAGCCAATTGACATACTCTTGACAGACGGCAACTGGCAACTTGCAACTCGCAACTCGCAACTGGCGACTGGCAACATGCAACATGCAACGTCTGCAGCTAAGTGCTGCAAATTTATCATTGGCCTCATCGTCATCGTCGTCGTCGTCGTCGCAGCCATTGCCAAAAATGGCACAAATAACGACATAATTTGGAGATCTCAGACGCAAAAGACAATCCAAAACGACGACGACGACGACGACTTTGAACTGATCCCGAGTCGACATCGTATGCAAATTGCTGCCTCATCTTGACGCAGCGCCCCCAAAAATGGTGGCCAAATCGTTAGGCCACTTTGCATCTGCATCCGTGTGTCAGCCACATTTGTTTGTTGCTCTTATTGCCGTTGTTGTCTTGCATTAACTCAAATCAGGGCATAAACACTTTGCAATTCTCTACCAAATAAACATAAATATTTCATTCAGTTTAAACAATTAAAGCCATATATGTAGAAGGCTATCAAATGTTCCGACTACCCTGTAAATTAGATGAAATTGCTTTTTAATGTAAGTACTTCACAAGTCTCTCTTTGTTGATGGAAAAATGTATAAAAAAAGTTATGTCCTTTTAAAATTTGCTGACTATTTTAATGATTGTGAAAAACATAAAATATGAATTGACATGAAGCTATAATACATATAATATTTATAATTGCCTGATAAACTAAGGAATTACATTTTTTTGTTGTCAATATTTTTACTCGTATTTATAGTGTTTATTTTTCAATATAAATATTCGAGTTTCAGGTGCTTAACACGGCGTAGTTCAGTAAATTATTTAAAGCTTAGAGTATTTATAATTTCACATACTTTTATTGGTTCTAAATACGTGTGTATTTTATTTTCCATCTATTATTGTTGCTTTGATTCTGCCTGTTGCAATTTGTTTAAGCAAAAACAATTGAATCAAGTGTAGAATAGTAAGCAGCATTTAGTGGAATTTGCCAAGAGGCCACACTCCGTCAGTCAGTGAGTGAGATTGGCAGCCTTTGATCTGTACTATAGCTGTTGGCATGACATCATCAATGGCCAACATCAGTGTTGGCCATTAGCTGAAACGGCCAGATCAAATGCATATTTTGTGAGCGGAATATCGGGTATCAGATATCGGTGCGATGGAAAAGTGTTTATAGATTTGAACTTGAAATTCCATATTAAGTGCAATTTGAAATAGAGTCTCCTCGCGGTGGCACCCCTCCTTGCCACTGCCACACGAGGCAGCAGCCCCCTCTGTGGCCCCTGGCAAATGGCATGGTAATTACTCGACAGCGCGGCGTATTGCAATTTGAGCAACAAAAAAGTCAAATTCTGCACCGGGTGCAATTAATCAGTTGCTGGGTCGTGCCTGGCCAAATGTTTTTGTCTTAATGATTCCGGAGAGTCGGAGCCAAGTTGACTCTCGGCTGTCTTGGCCAACATAGACACAGTGCTCGCCACGTTGCGCAAATATGGCCAAAGTCAAAGGTCAAACGACTGCAAACTGCGCTTAATGTCTCACTTATGGCCAAGTACAGCCAAGTTGCGTGAGAATGCTCCAACTTGCAGTTTCTAAGCTCCCCAAATTGGACGGCAAAAGAAGAACACAACATGCCACAGATATGCTGACAGATCTTACCAATTTGGGGAATACACTTAACATACTTCTATATGCTTTATAATCGTCCTAATCAGAGAGGCAGTGAAATAATTGGTGAATAGAGCTTTTGCAGTAAGTAAAGTGACACTAAAGGATCAATCGCAATAACAAAATTGGTAAGTTCTACCAACTACACTTAACCAATATAAATGGGAAAAAGTATAAGACTTTTTCTTAAGGTTTGATTTTAAATTAAGTGACAATCACACAAATTACTAAAAAGTATTTACATTTATTTTTAAATATTATAAGAAGACTTAGGATGTTGAAACTGAACTTATTCATCTTTTGGTTATAATTATTAGTTCTGCTTTTATTATAATAAATATTTCGTAAATCAGCTTAGCTGTAAATTTATAGAAAGTTAGCAACTTGGAAAATTGGGGTCTTCGAAATGCAATTGAAAGATTACAAGATTATTTTGTATAAGTTACTCAAAATGCTAACTGAATTTGATATTAATTAGAGCAGCATTTTCTTGCTTTTCTTTCGTTTTTTTTTTTCTCTTTTCTGTCTACCCTTTTTTCACCTGTATCGTGATATGAGTCAATCTTGATAGATCGATGGCATTTATCGGGGCTGGTCGATTGGTCGATTAGTTGTTAGTCATCGCCTCCTGTGTAAATGTAATGCCGATAATTTGGCCTGAATGCGTGGCCAATTGAACACTTTCGAGTGGTCAATTGCGAGCTAATAACTGAGTTGAGTTGAGTTGAGTTGAGTTGAGTACTGACCGGAGTCCAGTTAATCGTTGTCGTTGTTGTTGTCGCTGTTGTTGTTGTTGTTCTTGGGGTATTGGTCGTGGCAGCCGCTGGCCTAATCCTAATCAATTTTGAACGCCTGACGAGGCGTCATAAACACGCTTTAAAGAAAATCATTTTGCATGGGGCCGCAGCAGCAACATTTAAAACATTGCCAAAGTGTTACAATTTCCATTAGTTACAGTTATTTGGCTTTGCTCGATCGCCAGTGGCGCAACCAGAGAGCTCTGAGAGCTCTGAGGCAGCAACACAATTATCAAGCAGCGGGCCACGTTGATTACGATGATGGATTATAACACTTTATACAGGTGCTCGATGTTGGATGTTGGATGCTGGACACTGGACACTGTTGCTGCCCCAGACTTGCCTCCAGGTAGCTGCCACAGTTGGCTGCTAGCGAAAATTCGCTAGCAATTGAATTCACAGTTGCTGGCGGTTTGTCGAATCAATGATACTGGGGCAAGTTGACTCGTCGACTTTTCAGCAGCTTGTGGCCCTTGAACTGGCGATCACGTTTCGGCCATTTAAGCCGACAGTTTGTCGGTCGGCTGCTTATTTGCTTTACAAATTATGCACGAATCGCGCGCCACAGAAATTAATTTAACAGCTTGACAGGATTAAGTCCGACATCGAGTTCGTCTTCGACTTCGACTTGGCTTCCGATCCGCGTCGCTTTCGAAGGTGCTACAAATTCCAGTGGCATAGCCAAATGCTCGCTGATTGGTCACAAGCGCACAAGTCATAATCAAAGGCCCTCAGGCCGTGTCGGATGCATCCAATTAGCGCGGCAGCAACACGTGCTGCACATTCGACTTGAGAGTAGATTGACCTCGACCACAGTCTCCGAAGTTGCATGCAACAGCACATATGCATGTATGTACAGGTGCACGGTTGCATCCATCGATCTGTGGCACGCTAATTGAGCTGGCCAATGACAAACACAAATGCCTCTGACCAGCCCATCTCCAACTACAGCTCCAACTGCAGCTCCATCTCCAACTGCAGCCCAGCCTAGCCCAGCTTAGACTGCGACTATGACTGCGCTCTCAAGTCGGCTTAACGATCATTGACTGGACCATTTGCTGCATAAAGCGAATATGCAAATATGCCGCCGATTAGAGAGCACACACTGTACTACACTGTAAAAAATAAAACAAAATATATATATAGTAAATGTACATGTATTCAGCATTTCAATACAAAGGCTCAAGCAGCACTACATCTAAAGGAAAGATGAATAGTACCAATAAGCACGGTTTAAGTTGATGTTCATTTAAGTTAAATACGAGTATGTTGAAATTTTATATCTTATATTTTGACTGAAAAGTTTCATATTTGATGCTAAATCATAGTGCTTAATATGTAAATAAAAGTGTAAATTTTAAATTTCGAGCAACGAAAGTGTGATCAAAAACCATCGAGAGCTCAGCTGAGATTAATTTTAATCATATTTCAACTAAACCCTTTCTTTCCTTATGCACTGATAGTAAAACAATTCTATTAGACTACGTGGATACAACAAAGTAGAATAAATGCAGCTTGTCAACCGAAATTATTATTATCCTTTTTACTAAAGTCATAATGATGATAGTTGCTTTAGTTTAAGAACACTCAACAATGAGAAATAAGTTCTATCGAAGACAAATAAAATATTAGTTCAATAGAATACTTCAAAAAAGAACTATCAAAGCTATGAAATTTGATTAAAAAACTATTCTCACAACGAAAACTCAACTAAGAGGGAAAACACACGAGGCAAAGCACAACAATATTTCCATCTTTTGTATAGGAAACTCTCATGTGTATCCACTTATTGTCGCAGTGTATAATCTAGTAGCCACTGGCGTCACACGCATCCAGGAACCCGCAGCCGCTGGCGATTAATCAATGATAAATCCGAAATAGATAAATGATGCAGCACTGAAAATGTCGCAAATGTTGTGTGGTCTCTGCCAGCAACTTCACCTGCTGCCACTGCTACTGGTAATAGTTAGTGGTGCTGGTGGTGCTGCCAGTGGTGGTGCTGCCAGTGGTACTGCAACCAGAATTGGACCTTATAGCGGGTGCAAGATAAATGCCCCACTGATGATGCTGACAGGGTCCAGCACAATTTGACATTGTCACCGCGGCAGCAGCACAATTTCTCATGTGTGTGTGTGTGTGTGTGTGTGTGGCATAAAGGAATTTCCATTTTCCATGCTATGAAATTAGTAGATCGAAAAGGAGAACCAGAAGTTGGCAAAAGGTAGTTTCCAGTTGGTTGCAGCTATTTATGGTCATTGTTCGATTTGCATCGTACGGTTAATTGTGGCCGCTATTTTGTGTGCCAATTGTGGGTGGCAGTTGTCCCCACCGAATTGGGCATGCCACAATCTGGTTTACTTCTAGGGATTTGCATAGTCGCAGAGGCCACAGGTGGCACAAACGGAGAAGGAGAAAGAGAGAGATAGAGATGGAGAGAGAGCTTGACTTTGGCATTCGTTAGCTGGAATCTTGGCTAGCCGGATATCTATATATAGCCAACTGGTGTGATTTTGATTCATGGCGCGATTATATGTGCGCACGCAGTTTATCTTATTTTTCACACAATAAGCCCAACGGACAGGCCATGCCACTTGCAACTTGCCACTTGCCGCTCGCTCCTTGCAACACACAGTAGCCCATTGGCCGTGTGCAGCGTCGCATCGAGACGCAGCAGGCAGCATCGTCTCTTCTCCTCACTCTTAACTCCTTCTCCTCATCGCCTTGTGGCATTTAACATTTTATTGTTAATAAAATATATTACAAGGCGCAGTACAAAAGGCCAATGCGAATGCGATTGCTGGCCCAGAGTCAGCAGTCAGCAGTCAGAAGGCAGGAGTCAGGGCAGGCAGTCGGCCAACGCGTTAACGAAATCATCTGCAATTGCCGCTCCCCATGCCCCCTCCCACATCCTGCTGCCCTCTTTGTCTTCCCCCTTTCTCTCCTCTCTCCCCCTGCTTCCTGTTGTCGGTTGTCGCGTGAGTTCGTGTCGTACATTTAACGCGTGACTTCTTTTGAAAATTGTTCATAAATTTTGCGTTTAACAGTAGCAAAACGAGGCAAAAGGCAAAGACCAACAACAACAGCAAGAACAACAACAACAACTACAACGGCGTTGATGGCACAGCTGGAAAATGATACTTAGATTGGGACTACAGGTTGTACTCCAGTTGCTCTACAACTTAAGTTCACAAATTTGAGCTCTGAACTCTTCTCTCATATCAAAAACACAAAAATTGAACTGTGGGAAATTTTAATATTGTCGGGGAGAAAGCTCTTAAAAGTCCCCTCTCAGATCGTAATAGCAACCAATACAAGTACAAATTTAAAACTATTTAATTGAAATATCGATGCAATATTGATAAAAGCTAATTTAAATAAATTATTTATATTTTTATATTTGCCAATAGCTAATAAGAAATTTGTATAATATTTCTCCCATATCAAATTAATAAAAAAAAAGCTTTACCATTCATTGAAAATAATAACAATGATTGGCAAATTCGTGATGTTGATAATTCTGCAAATTAAATTTGTTTTTGATCTGCAGCTGTTGCTGTTCATCAACCTGATCATAATGATGATCATCGTCATCTGGACCATCATTAAATGTCACATGGCAAACAACTTTGCCTTTCGCTCATTTAAATTGCAAGCGTCTATTAAAAAAAGTATATATAATTCTAATTAATAAAAATATACAAAAATATCAAATGTAATCAGCATTGTTAATTAGGCACATCCGCTCGTGGATTCATTCCCTCCGCTCCGCTCCGCTTCCTCTACTCTGACTCTGATTTTAAAGCACTACGATACGCTGCGTTGTCACCTCCATCGAGTTTCATTCATAAAAATCTCCAAGAGCTTCGCTCGTTTCGACTTTATGTTGTTGTTGCTTATTTTATATTCGAGTCAACTCTGAGGTTCATTTGCAGCCGCAGCTGCCGCCCACATGGCCAAACGTTGCCACATTTGCATAGTTTGTAAGCCAAGTCAAGTGATCATGTAGTAAAGATCACAAAATCGTTAAAAATGTTTTTCGATCATTCAAAAAAAAGCGAAAAAAAAGCAACAAAGTAAGTAAATAAACCGGTTTGCCGGGCTGCGGTTTCGATTATGAAACTGTTGTTATTTTATGAATGAAAAGCAGCAACAATAACAACTTAAGTTTGTTATTAACGTGAAATTTGCATTGCAGAGAGAAACATTTAACTACAGATTAACAATTACTCATACGCCCCATTGAACAAGAGTTCTGCTTAGTTCCGTAAAACTAATTTCAATCGCAAATCACTTGAAAAAATGATGCACTCACTCAATGAATCAACACTTCCGGTGAGCAAATTCAAGTTAACATTCGCATTCAAATTTCTTTGAGGTTTCGTTTTAAACTTTGCTAGATCGGAAACGAAATCGACAGGTGCCAGCATCAGGTAAACTGATTCATTTCCAAACCAAATACACAATCAGGTCTTAGCAAAGCAAACATTTTGTTTATTTATTTTCGAGACTCAGCGATTCAATGATCTACTTGCCAATTTAAAAAAAAGGGGAATTAATTGGATTGAAAGAAATTTCCAATGTGCTCAGTAATAAAACCCAGGCAAAGACTCGTGACAAAAGCTACTATGAGTTGAATTTGTTTCTAATGTTAAAAAAAAAAAATAATTTATGCATTTAAGGAAAACTTCAATAACCCAAATTTCAAGTTCTGTAAATGAAATAATCATTTGCCAGAACAATATTTATTTATTTACTTAAATTGAATAAAGAAGGTACAGATTAAAAAAACTTTTCCAAATCATCATGGTATTAAATGTAAGTTTAGGTTTACTCCAAAACATAACATTTAGCATATATAAGTAGCATTTCACTATCATGTTATCTAAATATCCATGACCTCTCTGCATTTGCATACACTTTACTTCAACTGTTTTAGAGTTGCTAATTTGAAATTTATAATTGAACAAAAAATTAGACTGATCATAACTGTATTCGTAAATATACATAATAATTATTTGTAATGCTTGTAAGTTTTTATGCCAGGTAATAACTAACGACCATGAAAAGCCATAAGCTCAGATATAGAATCTCCAGCTGTCTGCCGGACTTCTGTCGGTATTCAAATGAAAAATATAGTTATGCAAATCAAATTATCAAGACAAAAGCAATTATGTCAGATGCGGAATGAAAACTGGACTTCAACGGCACTCGAGACGACTGAATACGACGCACACACAGACATTGCCGAGACTTTCCAAAACTGCGCAGAGTCCGCAAGACGAGGTCAAATCGGTGCTGTGCAATCGATTTTGGCTTGGCAGTTGACTGACGGACTGACTGACGGACCGACGGACAGACGGACAGACTGGCAGGCAAAGGGGGCAGCAGGCACTGGCAGCAAGTGAGATCAGTGGATTGGACAGGCAATTTGTAGACTTTTAAAATTGTTTCAAATGGAACAGCACCCCAGAGACTGGACTAGACTGGACTAGACTGGAACTTGGTCTGGGACTTGGATTGGGACTGCGGCTGCGACGGCGACTGCGACTGTGTGGGGCATGCAACCTGTGACAAGGCTCGGCAGTGCTCGATCGCAGCAATCGATCGACGAACACAAAAAGCGCATGCAAATTAATAGACGACTTTTGGCCAAAATGGAAAATGCAACTAAAATTAATTGATCAGTTGAGACAGCGCAGATATTGCGCACCTGACGGCACGATCGATAGACGGACAGACGATCGTTACGAATTATATATGTTGGTTAAGTGCCCGCATGTTTGGACAGCTGATAGATAGATAGATCACAGGTACGAGAGTCTGCTCGTATGACCAGAGAAGTAGCTCTGGTGAAATGCTATTTCATAGCTCAATTAACAAATTTTTCAATTAACATATTCACGCAACAATTGCCGATGTCGATGCTGGGGCGAGGTTCAGCCCACGCCCATTTGCATTGTGGTTGTTGTGGTTGTTTTTGTTGTGGTTGTGGTCAGTCGCCCACGCCCAGCTTTTTAGACACGTGTCAAACTTCCGATCATTAGAGGCGCATCGCTGTCACGCCCACAGAATCCCCAAAGCCCTAATTAAAACAACAGACAAAACAATTTTAATGCCACACTTCTATTTTTTATGTTCATTTTTGTGTTTTTGAAGGCCTCAAAACTGAATTGATAAATTATCGAAAATGCAGTTTACACAAAAGATATTGAGATTAATAATCGAGGCATCAACTGCGTTGGCGATCCCCTCGATCATCGATCGCCTAATGCCGCATAATTAATGATCTGCTGTGGAAAGCGATGAAAATTTGTCGTGTAATACAGTGGGTCACTCAGAAATGTACCAACGAGCAAGAACTGTGATAGGAAAGTCAATACATTGCATTGCATCCAGGAATTGTTTGGATAAAGCTCAGTAAATAAAATTTAAAAAAATGGAGAAGATTAAACGGTTTACAGCTAATATGTGAAATTGAAAAACTAGAATAGAGAACATTGTTTTTGGTACATTTAAATGTGACGATGCAATCATCTAGGACTCAATTAATTTATTTAGGTCATTCTCTTCAGAATATAACCTATGCCTGTCAAGAAACTCTATGAAAGAAACTAAAAAAACTTCGCGCTCCATCTATGTTTATTTCCCATTAATCTTCCATTTATTACAATGTTTAGCTGATTTTAATTTAAATTGTTGTAGAAATCAAATCAAATCTTACCATGTCGCAATCGATGCCAAAACAGCAACAACTCAAGCAACTCGGCCAATAATCGCCCCCTGGCTTCAAATGCATGAAAAGCCCATATTCTTTTATTTAACATTTTATTTCGTATTTTTTTTTGTAAGTATCTTTGTCTTGGCCACATTATCGTCTAATTGCATCGCCAGCACCGCGGAGAGGCAACAACGTCGACGTCGACGACGCGTCGTCGTCGATGCTCGTGGCATTTTGGCGCGTCAACAAACGAGCCGCCAACGCCGTTGCTGCTGCCGTTGTTGCTAAAGACCCAGGGTTCAAGAGTCCCCAGCCACCCGACCCCCTCTGAAAAGCCACCAAAAAGGGGAGCCAACCGCGAGCCGTTTCATTCATCATTTTTCGTTTAGTGACGCGCGTGCCTCGTGCTGTACAAATCGACAGATATTTTGAATGTTGTTGCTGTCGTTATTATAAGTATTTCTCGCAGATTTTTAAATTGAGACGTCATGATCTGGCTCTTGGTCATGTTCATTTTTGAGTTAAGACTATGAGTACAACATTTATTTTTCGATAAGGCACTCGAGCATGCAAAGCTAATTTCTATATACATAAACAATTACTTATAAGACACTGTTGATTGTTGATCTTAACTTAACTAACTCGAATACTATGATATGTAAATCAGTACAAATACAAGTAGAAATACAAATACAACCATTATACGAAACTAACATTTGGTACACACTAAAACGGATTCCTATGATAATAAATATAATGAAAATTTTAAATATATAGAAGTGCTGCTCTCATGTAATATAATATTCTTCTTCTTTTTCATATGGTTTTTAAATTTGTTATCCGAAATAGTAGTACTTTACTCCATTTTGAATTCCTTGTTTAATCTCGACAATTTTGATAAGCACAAATGCTTTTTAAGAAATAATTTTTCATATCAAGCACAATTTTTTTAATCTTAGGACTGGGCATAGAGTATCTCGGTTTCTTTCTCCCTAACATTATCTCAAATTTATTGCCTTTAAAGTACAATAAAATGTATGCAGAAAGCTGACTTTTTATATATTTAAAATTTGCATTATTATAAATATATAAATACAAATCAGATAAGTTTGAAAGTGTTTAAAGAATTAACATATATTTAATAATATCGTAGAGCTGCCTTAGAGCTAATAAAAATAATTTGGTTTATGCCTTTGGTGCATTGCAATTCTATCGATTTACAGACTTATCGTTAGATGATAGCCCGAAAGCTAAGTATAATATGTACAGTTTATTATTTGGCGATGGGTAATCGATGGTTGCAACTATCGTTAATGATCAGTTAGTAGTGATAGCGCGATTGCTCCATGTCGGAGGCATCCTCGTCCTCCTCCTCGTCGCTGGTGGAGGGCGGCGTCTCCAGATTGGCCACGTCCACGTCCAGATACTCCTCCTTGGCCTGGAGCAGCTTGTCCATGTACTCGACGATCTCCGTGAAGGGAGGACGGGCGGTGGCATCGAAGTGCCAGCACTGCCGCATCAGAATGTAGATGTTCATGGAGCACTTGGCCGGCTTCTCCATGCGCTGGCCGGACATCAGATAGCTGTAGAGCTCCTCGGCGGACATGATAGCTGGATACGGCTGTCCCCCGAACGTCATGATCTCCCAGAGCAGTATGCCATAGGACCAGACGTCGCTCTGCGAGTCGTAGAACTTCTCCTGCAGCGACTCCGGCGCCATCCACTTGATGGGCAGGCGTCCGTTGGTGTTCTTCCGATAGTAGTCGGTGCTCTGTATATCCCGGGCGAGTCCAAAGTCCGCGATCTTCAGCACGTAGTCATCGCTGACCAGGACATTGCGAGCCGCCAGATCGCGGTGGATGCAACGTCTGGAGGCAAGGTAGTCCATGCCACGGGCAATCTGATGGGCAAACTTGATCAGATCCTTCTCGGTGATCACGTGCTGTGGTCCGGTCGGAGGTCCCGACTGTGACTGGGAGCACTCCATCTGCTCCTTGCTGAGGGGTCGATTCTTGTAGAGGAAGTCCTTGAGATTGCCGTGCGGAGCATACTCCACGATGACGTAGAGCGGTCCACTCTGGCTGCAGCAGCCGAGCAGGTTGATGATGTTGATGTGGCGTCCAATGATCTTCATGACCTCCATTTCGCGCACGAGGCTGGCGATGTCGTCGTCCGTGTGACCCTCCTTGACCATCTTGACCGCCACTATGGCGTTGTTCACCTCGGCCATGACGACCCGCCCGAAGGCGCCTTCGCCCAGAGTCGCGCCCAGCACGAGTTGATTGCGGGCCAGCTCCCAGTTGGAGTCCAGGGGGAACTCGTACTCATTGAAGGGCACGGGCTCATTGCCGCTTTGGAGGACGGTGGTGCGCTGCTTCTCGATCCGCACCACTGGCATAATCATGGTGTCCATGGAGCCGCTGGAGTCGCCGCCACTCGATGGCTTGTAGATGATGACCTTCTTCGTCCACTGATGGACCGTCTCGATGCGCTGCTTCAGCACCTTCTCGTGCTTCATCTTGCGCACCGCGTAGGCCACGAAGATGATGCACAGCATGATGAGCAGCCCGATCACCGTGATCACCACGGCCATCATGGCGTTCTCCCGCACCACGCTGCCCAGATTCATCTCCAGCAGCTGCTGGCGACTGCTCGCCACCCGCAGGTACGCCCTGCTCGTGGACTGCCCCAGGCTGTTGCTCTCGATGCACGTGTACCAGCCCTCCTGGGTCTGGGTGACGTTCGTGAACTCCAGCCGATCGACGTCCTCGGCGAGCAGAGTGCGGTTGGTGCTGCAGTTGTTGCTGCTGCGGCAGGACACGAAGATCCAGGCCTTCTTGCTCGTCAGGTCCGAGAGATACTTGCACTCCATTTGGCCGCTCTCGTTGATCAGCAGCGTCAGGTTGGCGGGACCCTTGAGCAGGATGGGCTTGTGGTTGACGCGATCGCTGACCATCAGGTTCATCACGTGGCTGAGACAGCCGAGGGGATTGCACAGCTTGCAGGCGTACTGATCGCTGTCCTCCGGGACCAGGTCCTCCATGTTCAGCTGCCACTTGGACTTGCGGTAAATGCCGTATGTGCGCGTCAAGTCCATGCTCCCGTTGCGGTACCAGGTGATATTCGGCTCTGGATTGCCCACCGCCTGACAATTCAACTGTACGGATGACCCCGAGGGTCGTGTGTACAGGGTACTCATCTTCTTGAGGTTTCTGAATCGAGGCGGAAACTGTTTGGTGTTGTCATTGTCATTGCCGCTGCCACTGACACCTGAGCCAGCGCCTGTGCCTCCTAACTTGTCGTCCTCATCGGCGTCCATTGCGTCGTCATCTGCGTTGTTGTTGCTGTTGTTGTTGGAGGCGATTTGTGAGGCATTCGTGGTGACTCCGTCGTCATCCTTGCTCAGCTCTTGGGAGCCTGCTGGCGATCGCAGCGCTGACGTCGCCAGGACAAAGCACAAGAGAAGCAGCAGGCAACGGGACATGTTGCTTGCGACGTTGTGGCAACAACTGTTGCCGCCACACGTTTATTTCTTTCTTGTTTGGTGTGTATTTATTTTTGTAACTCTGCCCCTAAGTGACACTCGGGCTCTCGTGTCTCAGTACTCAGTACTCGAGTCTCCCGTTCCTGTCTCTCTTTCCAGGCAAATGGGGTTGCGCCTCAACTTCAACTACAACTGCAACTGCAACAACTTTGTGTCTCTGTCACATGTGTTGCTCTCGTTGTGTTTTTTATTCACCAGAAATCCACTTTAAATGAGACGGAGAGAGAGAGAGAGAGAGAGCGCTCACTCCCTCGCTTCACTCTATGGCAGATCAGTGATCTTCTAGTATGTTGTTTTTTTGTGTTTCTAATTTATAGATGGATATAACAACAGTTGCCGCTTGCTCAACTTGATCGCCAGCAACATGTGTGTGTATCTGTGTGTGTGCGGCGCCTTTTGATCTGAATCGGATTCGGATTGGGATTCAGATGATCACCTTGCCTTATGGGTAACGGAAATACACTTCCCGAAAATATTATGCACTCATGGGCTCTTAATTATTGTCGCCTGTGGCATGTGATTTATTCAGCACGTTGATGGATTTATGGCAGCCATGTTTACCTCACATGTCACTCCCAGACCTGATCTGATCGTCGTCGTCGACGTCGACGTCCTCTTGTGATGATGATGACGATCGTGGGTGTGGTGCAGTTCCATAGATCTTAAGTGTGTGTATGTTATATATAGCTGCTGCCTGGTTGACTGCAACACCTGGAAAAGTGGATATGATTAGATTTATGCTTGTTTCCGCTTTGCAAGAGATTTGACAAATATTAGACTGCAGATACCCTCTACTTGAAGTGGAACTGACTTAACACACATTTTGGCTGAGTTAAACGCATCAAAATATAGGTCTTGGAATATAAATAATTATAGACATCATGAATCCACGGATAATGAATGCAAAGATTTGATGTAAAAACTAAAACATTTTAATTGAATATTTACAGGATACTTGATATTGAATTGAATTGTATTGTATAGTATATTATTGTATCCAATAAAACATCAGAAGCCACTCTGAATAATTAAACGGAAGCTAGTGGGAATTTTAAAGTGATTTAATATAGAGGAGTATTCCATTTGTATCCATCTTAAAATTCCAGGGTATGTTGAACTACCGATTGCGACATTCTGCACACCAAAAAGAACTCAAGGCACCACCAAGCAAGTGCATTTTGCATCTGCATCTGTAGATACACATTCATCAACTCGCACGTATCTACGGCACGAGAGTGCGCACAAGATAGCCAGAGATTCATAAAACAAGGAAAACATATACAGGGAGAAATATTCACTATACAAGTGTAAATCACACATCCGTTTTGTGTACCGGAAAATGCCAATATATTGAGTTCAAATCGATTTTCTTTTCGCGTTTTGCGCCATTTTCTTTTTCCTCTCTTTTAATTTGGCAATACTTGTACACAAAACTCAGATAAAATTGTCGATCTTTAGCGCTTGTTTATAAACATTTCCACTGAACAATTTACGTTATTTGCTAATTGTACTTTGTTTCTTTTCGTTTTGTATTAAAATAAATTGAATTAAATTCGGTGCTTGCCAATAAATTTCAGAGCGTATTACTGTGATTTCAGCTGATTAAAAGCCATTTACATTTTGGCGAGCTTCAATTAAAATGTCGCGCACATTTCCGCTGAATTTTTTTATTTCGCGCGTGCCATTCAAATTAAACTCAAAAAATGAGCTCACATTGCAGGATCTCAAATTTAAAAAAAAATTATTGTGAAGACGGTTAAAAAATGGTATAAAATAATTATAAAAAATAGCTATTCTTATTCGTTTTTCGTTAATATTATATGACACCTTAAATGTTATTAGTATTAAATCATATTTACAAAGTATCAAAATATTAAGCACAGGATATTATTTATTCAAACTTTTCCTAAGACACTTTATTGAATTCGTTAAAAAGAATTTTCATTTTTTAATTAAAATTTTCGCACTAACAAATAATATTTCCAGTCCGCTTAAGTTCTTTATAAAGAAGTATAACTGTAGCTAATAATCACAATGTTCTTCACAATTTATATATGTATTTATTTTGTGCACTTTTATGAGCTCTGTGAACTCAGGAACTGTGGCGGTTCTACCAATGTTACAGCCCGCAGCAAATGTAAAATAGTTTAGCAGTTTTTATTGGTTGATCACTGTGGCGGGGGGAGGGAAAGGGGAAATGGATGTTTACCTAGAAGTACTCGCAATGAAACAGTCACATACACAGGCTACAGCTGCATGTAGTTCATTTAAATGACAGCTACTTTTTCGATATTGTTCTATTTTTTGCACAAAAACACAGATACATTTAGATTTACACAACAGAGAGAGATACCGAAAGATCGAGATAGAGAGAGAGAGAGAGAGTGAAATTGTGGGGAGAACAGTAAAACTCTTGTATATAAATTTTTTTGTTGAGGGTGCGATATATATTGCGATTATTCTTCGATCTTTTTAGAGCGCGTTGCTCGACGTTGTGAATTTCCGCAGCGCCGTTTGAAAACTGTTCTAAATTCAACAGAGACGAGACTTTGTAGCACCATTTTAACCAGAGGCCAGACACAGACACAGATGCTGCTCCTACGCTCAACAACAACACTAGCAACAACACTAACAACAACAACAACTGACAACGCGTCCTACTCACTCTGACTTCCACTGCGACTGCGCCTCAAACGACTCAATTTAGTGGCCCTGCTTCCACTTTTATTTTTTTGCCGTTAAATTTAATGTACATATGTTGTTGTTCCCGTAGAGCACAAACATACTCAATTGTGTCTCAGTGTGTGTGTGTTGGGTATTTTTTTTGCCGGGTGGGCATCAAAATATTCGTCGTCGATCGTTGCCTTCGTTCGCTTCTCCCGCATCTTTTGCGCCTTTTCGCTTTCAGACAGCCTTAATTTTTCACATATGCGTGTCGATGCACTCTCTCTCTCTTTCTCTCTCCTTCTGTTCCTCACTTACTCTCCCTGACCCTCTGCTATAATATTCTCACTCCCTCAGTTACTCTCGCTTAATTAAAACAGACATAGTCGCTCTCAAAGTGCTCTCATCGGATCTTTCAGCCCACATCTGTGGCACAGAGGCAGCAGAAATTAAAAGAAATTAAAAACAAACACCAAGACAGTTAAATGTACGACTGTAATATACCCTGGAATGCAATAATTTATATTTGCAGTCATTATTTTTTACTTTAAACTAGCCCAACTACCTGTAAATATAAATTACAATTAGTGCAATTATTTTTAATGCTAAGAATCAAAATAATTAAACATTCCTTTTTTGATTTTTTACATCGACAATATTTATTTATATTTAAAATTTTACATTGATTTGATTTAATTTGATTTTAATTTGCAAATAATAATATTAATAATACTTATATTCATTGATCTAATTGGATTATTCTAAGATTTTTTCCAAAACTTGCAGAAAATTTTGGATCATTTAAATTTTTTTAATACCCCCAGACCTAACAACAATTAAGAAGTTTCCCGGGCTTTTATTCATTTTTAACTTAATTTAAATTAAATTTAAATAGTTAATTTTGTAATAAATATTTTAAATTTTTGTCTTAATGTTTTTTTATTTAATTTTATTTTTAAATAAATAAATAATCGAAGATTTCGCATTACAGGGTATCTCATTTGTTTAAAGTAAGCCCCTCCGTTGTCCGCTTCCTTTCGCAAACAGACAGTCGCATTCGTATTGGAGTGTACCCGTTCCAAAAACAAGGGACAAGGGAAAATATTGTTTCCAGTCGCATTTGGTGCGCTATTGTTGTCATTCGATTCGTATTGAGGGACTTTTCTCGGCTCTGTGTTGCCTCGCCCTGTCTGCCATGTGGGCACATCATCAGCATCATCCAGAGGCGGGACAGGGTCTCTCCGACATTACCTACAATAGCCTGCGCCTGTCTGGGACTTGCCTCGATTTCTGTTTGTCTGTTTGTCGTTCGTGCCACATGTGTTGCATGTGTTGACGGCGTCTGTTTCTCCACGAGTCGCACGAGTCGGGGCCATGCACACTCGGAAGGGTTGCTTGCCACGAGTTTCCTGATCACGTCAGACCCACAAAAATTCTACGTAGCTCTCGATCTGCCCCGATGTGACCTTCGCACCTATTTGACTATATAATATATTTCCTGCTCTGACCAAAAATAGACACATGATTTGCACTAAATAAGCAAATAAACAATATTATTTTCTCACCTAAACAATTGAGCAAGTATTCTGTATTCCACTTTCAAAATTGGCCAGTAAACTTTTCAAGTTCAAATCACTTTTAAATATTTCGAATATGCGAAAATACGTTCGATGATTTAATTACAATCGAAGTGTGCGATTCGGATCGATTCGTTGCATTTCACATTAAATATGCGCGCGAATACGTGAGTTCCCGAAGGTTATGAACTAAATAAATAGCTCAGGTGTGTGAGTGTGTGGTGTGCGAGTGTGCGTGTGTGTAAGCGATCTACCCATCGGGTAGCCAACAAACTGTTACAGCTCAACAAATAGCTAAACAAATGGATCTGTGACGATCTACACTGAAATGGAACAATCCAACGACTGCCAAAAGCAACAAAACAGAAGCAACAAGTAATAATTGTGTAGGCACAACTAGCAAGACTAGCAGATACCCTATGCAATACATTAAATACATATGCATTATTCATAAGTATTCAGTATACGCAAATAACATTCACAAATATACGAATGTGTGTAAGAATTCAATTTAAATGCGATTGTAATATGTAAATAAGCAATTGTTGGAATTTGGAAAAAGCTTCTTCAGCAAAAACAGCTGTGCTGTGCAATTGATTGTGAGTCGATGATAAGTCATCATGGCCAATTGATTCACTTTTTAGTTATAGGGTATGGGAAACAGAAGCACAGAATGTGGCGTAAAGTTGCGCCG
This sequence comes from Drosophila subquinaria, assembly GCA_037043405.1. Lineage (NCBI taxonomy): Eukaryota > Metazoa > Arthropoda > Insecta > Diptera > Drosophilidae > Drosophila > Drosophila subquinaria. Next base: position 29,001 of record JBAMBL010002606.1, read on the forward strand.
ACAGTTCAGACACATGCGAGTTAACTTGTACAGACAGATAATTTAAAAAAGTGTTTGTTTATGCGGCGAGAAAAATATTGCATGTTCATATCTCTCGTGCGGGAATAATGCCGACGCCTCGGCCGATATGTGTTGATAAACAACACAGAAAACTGTGGAAAACTGTGCAACTGGCAGATGAAGTTGAATATTTCATGGGAAAAACCAAATAACTAGCGGTAATTTGTGTTGCGTTCCGAAAACAAAACAAAAAGTGCTTTCAATTTGGTCATAAAGCATAAAATTTGTGGCATGTGCCGTGGATGGGGGAGGCTAAATGGGGAGAGTCCGCCTACAGAATGGGCTGAATGGGTTGAAGGGGCATGGAAAACAGCTTTGATAATTGAACGATTGACTGCGACGAAGGCAACACGCAAATTGGATGGGACCACAATACAATAGTTGATGCTATTTGTTTACCCCATAAAAACAGAGAAAATAAAAACGATTGGGTTAAAAAGTCAAATTGCTGTGCGGTCAATCAAAAAGTGGTCTAAACAAATTATTTGCGCAATTACCCAGAGCATAAGTAAAGTGTACGAAAGTAGAGAAATCTACGCACTACACACAAATCTATTTAAAATAAAATATATTGTATGAAATATATATAGAGGAACTTACCTCAAAATTGAGTAGATATTGCAAAATTCGTATCCAATTTGTGTCACGTTTCACTTAAAATTTATAATATTCGCCTTTCTTTTTATTTTGTTTTGGTTTTCTGCTTTTTTATATTTGTTTTATGTTATTTTTCAGCATTTTTAGCAGTCCACTTAAAATTCCAGAAATATTTCCGCGGCACTCGAGAAAACTAACTGCACACTTGACTCTGTGGAAACACACACTGCGCGGAACGGAACCACACAAAAAATTCTATAAAATGTTTATTACGAGCGTGTATTTATTATTAATAATTGTTGTTGCTTTTATTGTAGATCCAACTAACGGTACACGCTGCTTTCATACGATTCGATTTTGTTCGGTTCGATGGGGTCTGTCGTCGGATCGCAACTGAAAATTATACTCAGAGCTCGACAAATAAATCTCTTCAATTAAATGAGGCCCAGAATGAAACGAATCCGACCGACAACCGACAACTGTTGTTGTTGCTTCGTCCCCTCAGTGAGTATTTTGCTGGAATCACTCGCGGCACAGGCCTCTTCATAAACAACACACATTGTATAACCCACTAAAAGATCATGAGGGGAGGGCAGTGTGTGTGCTTGTGGCTGGCACACACATGGTTGTGGTGTGTGTATGCCGATGCTGTGCGGCCTTCCCTTGGAAAGTGAAATGTAATTGAGCGTTTTCTAAATTTGTTCACTCTCATTTCTGCACTCAACTCAAATGAGAATGAAATGGAAAGCGAACTCGCTCAATGGCCAACGGACAATGGACAACTGAGAACTGCAACTGACGCTAAAAAAGTGTTGCATAGTTTTGTGCGCCAGTCAAAATTCATTGCGCATGAGTCGAAATTTAAAAGGAATACAGTAAATAAATTAGATATGATGTCGATTAATTTGAAATAAGACTTTATATATAATAATTAAACATATATTTAAAATTAGAAAAAAGACAAGATTAAGATAAAAACCTTATCGATTTTAATCGATTTGAATAATCGATAAATGTTGCTTTGCATAAATGTTCAAAGAATTAATGATAATAATTTTAAAAAATTAAAATTATCGGGGGTGCCACAGAAATCGCTTTCACTTGAATTTCACTATAATTTGTATGAAATTTAATATAATTTGTGGCACCCCCGAATAACTTTGATCTTAAAATATGTTGAAATATATAACAAATATTTAAAATATTATATAATACCTGTTAAACAAAAATAAAAAAATAAAGATAAATAATAGGCATACTTATTTAGTTAAATTCATAAATAAAATCTTCGGCTTATTGACACTTTAATTAATCGTATTTGTCGTGGAATAAATAATAGATGGATGTGGTCGCAAACATCAGTTAGGGACAGTCTGGAGGCACATTAATCAATTGGCTAACAAGTTCTTTAAGCTTGTCACACGCTTCACGCCGCATTCCGTCTGATATGAAACGCCAAGTTGAACTGAAATGAGATTCATTAGTTGCCACAATACGACCACTAAGTAAGTTAACAGTTATTAATTATGGCCAAGTCGCATGCCCAGTAGCCAAAGACTACAAAATTCGGCAGTTTGCAGAAGAAACAACAAGAAGAACACTAATGAAAAGACACTTGAGGATCATCAAAGAACACACGCTGCGAACCCCCTGAAAAGACAATGGTCGATCGTCAAAGGGTTTGGCGGAGGCACTTAACAATACATAAAAAAATAAAAGTAGAAAGAGGGAAAACCTTTGAAAAATAAAGACAATTGTAAAGCAATCAACGATTATTGGCTGTCAATTGTGTGGGGACCCCGCTTAGTGCCAAATGGCGTTACGGATGACTGATTAATTGTTGGCCAACTAGTTGGTGCTTACCGCTTACACTCATTGTTATTGGCTTCTTTAATTCCTTTTCAATACCCTGTATCTATTAAAAATATTATAAAATGTTGAGAAGGCAACGACTCGATCTGTCAATATTTTAATAAGTACAATACTCCCATATTATGTGCAGCTCCTATTTTTAAATCGAGAGCAAATCAAAAGATAAATCGTTATTAGACTTATATTAAATATAATTTCAACCATTTCATAACTTTCACAATTGTCAAACTTGGCTCATATGCAGGGTATTTTCGAGTCGAGCTACCTCAGTTGTCCTGCCACTTGATTTTGCATTTAATATGCGTTTGTTTTGTGCCAGTTTACGGCCTCATAAAGCGACCAGCACCCCAGCAATGTACGATCATAATACTTAAATTTTATGCACTCAACTTGCAACTCATCTGTGCGGCGTGTGGCAGTTGCAGTTGCAACTCTCGACTCTCTGGCAACTGGCTTCCGTATGCTTTTCAATTTGGCCAAAACACAGGCCAGCAAAAGTTGTTGGCGTTTCGTACATAGATATAAATTTTGAAAATTGGCCCAACTCAGCCTGGGAGCGAGATGGGAATTGAAAACGGTTGAAAACGGGATCAAACCGGGAAGAGGGGAATAGGTGAGGCTGGGAAGGAAGGGGAGTGGGTTGAGGAAAGGGGAAAGGGGAATAACTGCATATGCCACTGACATTGGCATTGGCATCTAAGCGAGTTTGCGACACGATCATCGAAGATCGGCGACGATCTCGTGCAGCGCAGCCAAACAGCATAAAGTTAATTGCTAATATGATTAATTGCACATTAACATGAAGTTTTATTGCCAATTATATGCAAAATATGCCACGTTGCCAATTGCTACAGTTCGAATTGCATCCATGGGAAAACTCAAAATAAAGAAAAAAGGAATATAAAAAGTAATAACGACAACAACGACATGTAACTCTTAAAGCAGTTTGAAGATTCAACAAGCGTTTCGAATGGCAAACATATCGATCGATTAATGTTAAGTTCCTATATCAATAATAGACAATTACATGCTATAAAAATGGTAGAGCTTCAATTTTTACGTAGAGCTTCGTATTGTAGTTTGAAAAATCAATAAGACTTTGTTTCAAATGAAGTATACTTAAGGTAAGCAAAGAACATATTAGTTACGTTCATTTTTAAATACTCTCAAGATCTTCTTAGGCAATTCAAATATACACACAGAAGGTAGCAATTAGATTTCAAAAGCTGTAGCAATCACATAGAGTTGATTGAAAATTTAATGATTTAAGTTAAAACTATACTTTATATAAAATTTATATATTTTATATTATAAATATTAATTATATATAAATATAAATGTAGTTTATTTTATTAAATTTAAAATAAATCGTAAGCAATGTATTTACTAGTCGATCATTTGCAACATATTCTTTTTGACTTGTTAGCATTTTCTTGGCCATCGATAGCAGTTGCAGACAATGTCAATAACTTGCCATAATTTATGCAAAACTATGCGTCGCTATTTGGCGTCATCGAGTGGGTGCTTCAGCCATCTCCCTCTCTCTTACTGCATTTAATATTCCTTCTCTTTCGATCACTGACTGTCTTGTTTTCAGTTTCGATTTCAGATGATGCGGGCTTGAAAAGCCAATAAAAATGCAATGTTGCCTGCAGTCAAAACAAAGCGCAAATCACATTTCAAATCACTCAAAACTATTGAGATTTGAATTTGAATTATTGGTCTGCTGCCAGATAAAGAGAGAGATAGAGAGAGGCAGAGAAAGAGAGAGGCTAACAGAGATCGACAACGTTTCCGGTCTTAAATCTTGAGCGCGTTGAGCTAATCATAACTTACAATGTGGTCCGGCGATTTGACAGGCCCCAACCGGCCATAGACCCGTTGCCAGAGGATCATGGATCATGTTAGTTGTTGTTGTAGTTGTTGCTGTTGTTGTTGCTGTTGTTGGCTTGAGGCTGGCAAGCTGTGCGAGCTGTCAATGAACTTGTACGCTTTTGATTGATTTATATTGTGTTGTTGTTGCTGAAGATCATATGTATCTGCATATTCTGGTATCGTATCTATAAGCTTGTTGCTGGCTATCTATCGATAAATAGTAAATCAGCTTATGAGAGACCCTTTCTTGATATCTTGTTTTTCGATTGCCTCATCTAATGAAAGCTGTATTAATTATATTAGCTTGCTATCGAAGCAACACGATCTCTTAGCCAACTACTGTGTTCACTCAACAGTTCTGGCTCTAGAGTTGGAACAGCACGACACGAATATGATCGATAGTTGACCACAAAGTCAATGAAATTGCCAGAACTCTTATCTGTATTTTGTGTATTTTATTTTGAATATTTTTTATTAAATAACTTGTTGTTTCTTAGGCTAAACACGCGTGTCACGTGTCCAACTCCACTCAGTCAGCAAGTTTAGTGGATATTTTGTGTTTTCTGATCCACAAGGTCTGTGGCAAGGCGGCGTATTGCGGACTAGGCCATAATTTAAGGCCTGGCTGGGAGGATGCTGCTGCGTTGCCATAAAACTGGCGCTTAAGAGCGCATTTTAGCAGACCCCTGGCCGGATTGGGCTTGGCGCGGATTGGGCGTGGCCCATACTGAGGCTTGAAGCTTCAAGCTCAGGCTACAGGCTCTCAGGCTTAGGCCCGTCCTGGGCCATAATGCCTAATAATAATCATGTGCTGTAATTGACGATTTATGCTAAGCCCAATATAATTTACGCCGTTGGAAACGTTAAGGCGGCGCCCCCACGCCTCAGTCAATGCCAGGGAGGGGGCAAAACGAGGAGAACAACAACAATAACAACGACGAGACGCATAAATCATAACTGCACCTGGTCCGAAAGACGCAGTGGAACCAATGAAACCACTGCAACCACTGAAACCACTGGCTACTGGCGATCAGCTCAGCGAATTTCCCACACACGCTGAACATGTTGCCATAAGCATTTACCCATGCACATACGTATGTATGTACATATACGTACATATGTACAGTGTACACACTGGGTACTTAGAATGTCGGGCAGGTTACACAATGCCAAAGCGTTTGAACAAGCCAAAGAGCCAAAAGTGCTAAATGATCTAACGCACAACAGATACTCTATATTTTTTAAACGCTTGAAATGTTGGTTAAGTTTAGTCTTGATTCCCATTTTTTATGATGATCTCGATAACAAGTCGTCATAAAAATAAACAAGAAAAATGAAAATGTAAAAAACTTAAACTCAAGTCCAATACAAAATTATTTCATCTGTATCAATAATTTTCCAATTCAAATAATTTTTTTTGTCACCAACTGTGCATTGAATTCATCATACCCTTTGAGCACTCTGGCTGTAGATTTTAAAAAGTGTTGGCACGCAAATTTATTGTTGTCTGTTGGGCTCGAAAGCGATTCGCGATTCGAAATTCGCGGTTCGCGTTTCGCGATCCATTCCACAAAAGGCTACCGAATTCGCTGTCAGACGGACGGCGGTTGCCAGACCTGCGTGCCACTTTGTCTGGCATTTGGGCATTTCCAAAAGCGTCGCTGACATAACTGTACCCTGTGGCAGCTGCAGCGGCAGCGGCAGCTGTGGTGCAGCCTCGAATCCACCTCGGGGCCACCACCGTGCGTGTATACACACTTAGTTACTTTACATTTACTTAAACTCAGCTTAGAACGGAACGAAACGGGAACAGGAACGGGGAACGGGAACGGGATCGGACTTCTTGGCAGCCCCAGATTTCGCATTTCGGACTTGGCATTTCGGTTTTCGGAGCACGTCGCTGTTTTTGGCATCAAACACATGTCGAAGCACATGAAAGGAATGGGGGTCTCTCCTCCCCCTCCCCCTTCCCCTCCTGCTCCTTCTCCCTCCCTCTCTATTGCTCACAGTCTGTCTCAGTTTTTGCTGTGCTTTGCATGTTTGGCGTTTCAATGCGCATTAATTTTGTGATTTCGCTGTTGTTGTTGTTGTTGTTGCTGTCGACACGAATGGCTATGAAAGGTTAATAAATCAAATGCATATGCATGACAACGTCTGCACCTGAGACTCCGATCCTCGAGCACAAACATGCGGCAAACTGCCATGCGGCATGCGGCATGTGGCATGTGGCACATGCGACTTCTTTGCGCTCGCCTTTATGCCTTTATAATTTCCTCAATGCCGTTTATGGTCCCGCGTATGACTCTCAGACCCGCCGATTGCCACTGTGGGCCACCAAGCGACCAACCACTGGACCACTGCACCACTGAACCGAAGTCATCAAAATCAGCAGCGCCTTTTTTGTGACTTTGGAGCGGAGTCATGTGCATCATTAACACCAAATTAAAGTTTGATTTTATTGGTCAACTATTGCAGGAAAGGAAATTGGGTCATCGTGGTCAAAGCCTCAGTCTCAGTCTCAGTTGGCCAGGCCAATTAAGTTTATGCGGCATTTTCACTTCCATCTATTGGCTAAATGGATTATTATTCGAGTTGGACGCACCTCATCTGCATTTATGACCCAGTTAAGTCCCAGCTTAGTCAGCGAGAGAGGGAGACTTTTGAAATACCGCTCACGTACTTGGATTAATCACTAAATTAATTGAAACAATTTCCCAGCAAAGCCGACAACAGCACAACATGAAATTAATCAGCTGCGATCAACGTTGATCAACGATCAATGACTTGACTTGACTACACTTCAGTTTAGTTCAGTTCGCTGTGGTGTTGATCGCCATGTTCGACGGCAGTACGTGTTTGGCATTTCAATTGATCAACGATCGGCAAATGAGTTGTCCAATGATCTAACACATGTCGCTCAGATCATCAAGCATCGGGGGGATATGGATATGAATAACGTCAATTTCCAATTGCCAGCTACTAAACATAAAGCTCAAGTGATCATTAATGATCACGAAGATGATCATCGACTGCTGCTTGCTGCTGTTAAATGCCAAAAGCGCGATCAGCGCGATCAGAGCGATCATCAGTATTAGCGTGGTGCACAACCTAAAAACAAATGCATTTTCACACCGACCTTGTCTGTTGAATGAGGCATCCCAAGAGGGAACTGGCAACAGGTGCAGACACGAGTTGTTACTTCTCTTCTTATTCATTCAAAACGATCGCAGTTCAGATCGTGGCTGGGAGTCGCAGTCGCAGTCGCAGTCGCAGTCGGAGTCAGAGTCGAAGCTGTGTCTTGGCATTAGTTTGTGCCTCCTCCTCCTCCTCCTCCTACTCCCAGTTCTGCTTCTTCTGTAGCTTTAGCAATCACTTAAATCGTTTCGATTATGATCAGCAACAAGCGTTTTGTTTTCCTTAAGCTCTTCCATTCCCTCTCTCTGTCTACCGATCTACCAATTCTTGTAACTCGTTGTTGTAGTTGTAGTTGCTGTTACAAACATAATTGATCAATTAAAAATTAATACCAACTTTGTTTAGCTGCAGGTGCAACTAGCGAAAAGTCTTCCTTGTTTTATCGATCGTGTGATCGAATACGATCTTTCAATTCGACTCAAGTCGACTCTCACTTTGACTCTTTCACCTCAACTCATATTCTTCAGACCCCACACGCTGACTTGTCATAATACATATACCCCCTGCCTCTTTAAGAAAAGCTACTTAAATCAAATGAGTTAATGCCACCAAATATCGGTGACGCACAATGTGTAAACAATAGGTTGAAGCTTTCTGTTTTTGATGATTTATAGTAACTCTACGCCTTAATCCTCCCATGGAGTCCGCGATCCGACTTTGTTGTGCTAATCAGCGTTCAAGTTTATGTGACAGTTTAAAATATGCCACACACATGGATCGTTGGCTCTTCGGATAGTTGGAGCTTAGATCCATAGATCGTCTGGTGCGGCGCTTTGGTCACTTGGTCACATATCGGAAGGTGTCGCGTCCAACGATCGTTACAACTTTAGCGGCGATCAGTCGTCTACTTTCCTTGCCCCATTGATAATTCAATTTCTTCGAACGTTGTTGTTGTTTTTGATGCTGTTGTTGTTGATATCTTGACTTAATTTTCATTTGAAAAGAGGAGGGGGACCACCAGCGATCGATCGGCGATCATAACAATCGTCAACAATCGGAGAATTGGAGAATCGTAGACTCGTAGACTTGTAGACTCGTCGCTGCTGCTGCTGCGGGCTGCGTGTGGCCTTTGTCCGATTTATGGCTCAATTTTATTGTTAATTGAAATTCAACTAGTTTAGTTTAGCTTTGTGTCCCCCCATTTGACTGGGTGCGGTCAGCGTTATCATTGATTCCTTTCCCAAACTTCCCCCTCTCTATTCCCTATTGTTTTCGTCTCTTGTTTCGTTATTATTGCAATAAAACTGTCAGCCAAATGGAGATGTTGTTGATGTTCCTCGACTCACATTTGATCCTGATTTATGTCTGGCATGGGCGTAAAACAGTAGTCACGGCATAAATTTGCTAATGGGCTTTGCTCGGACATTTCTCCGCTGGGGTAATAAAATCCCACAACTTTCACTGCACACAACTTTAAGGCAATTGAAAGTCGCTCTCTAAACGACTCGTTTAAGCATAGACTAAACTAGTAAGAACTCTATGTTATTTAACGACACGACTAACAGATACCCTGTGCAGTTCTATTCAAAATTAAAGAAGACAGTTAAAATGATTTCATATTTAAACTTAAAGTACTTGCATTAATTAATAAAATAGTAAATTATTAGTATACATGTTATTTATTAATTAACTATAGTTTAGATTGGAGTTAAAATCCAGATATTTTGAATAAACTCTATATACTTTCTCTCTGTGAGGGGTATAAACAGACGCCACATTATAAGGGTCCAGGGGTCCCAGCATTTCTCTAGTGAGACGCCGGGATCTGTTGCATGCAACAACAACAACAACAACAACGATTTCCTGATTAACACTTTGAGCATAATTTAACCGCCGGCGACAACAACATAACGCGCATAACAAACAGACAGACAAGAAGTGAGTCCGAAAACGAAACGAAACGAAAACGAAGCAAAAACAATGCGACCAACACTCGAATCGACTCGACTCGACTCGACTCGTTCGCAGCCTGCATCTGGGGCATGCCTCATCTTCAACTGCCGCCTGGCGCGTGGCATGCAACGCTTGTTAGAACCGCCGGCAGTCGGCAGTCGGAGCAGAGACAAATTCTAATGCGCGGATAAGAGATATTACTCGCATTGTGGCTGTGGTTGGGGCAGGGACTTCGTGCTGATTGTCTTTAAGTAGCTCAGGGCAGATATTCTTGTTGTTGTTGCTGTTGTTGCTGCTGTGGCAGTTGAAGTTGCACAGTTCGCATTTTGAATTTGGATTTGAAACGAGTTGTTACTTATGCGCGGCAGCTGATTTTCCGCATTCTTTGGCTAATTTAATGGCGCGAAAATCTGATGCTAAATCTTGTGGATCTACTTTAAACTCTCAGTCTGATTGGAGTTGATTACATGAGTTTATAGCATATTTCAGTTGTGGGTCCAGTTTGACAATTGACAGCGGCGCCGGCGCCAATCCAACCAGATAGGAAGTACAATATGCCAATAAGAAGTCATTTTACAGTTGGAGTGTAATTTATCCGATCCAATTGGACATCTTTAAAGCTAATACCTTTTAAAGAGTATAAAGTTTAGCTAAAGAAATGCTTAAAATATCTTAAGCTGCAAATTAGTTGAAGATTTCTTTATTATCTACAGTAAAATTAACCGAAATGATTTCAAATTTAAATTGTTGATCGATTTAAATAAGTGAGAACCATTTGATCTTTAGTTGATGCTTATATTGATGCTCAAATTTTATACTCACATGCGTCTGTATTACAAAACCATTGATCTTCAATTTCTATTGAATAAATTCAAACTGATTCAACATGCTAATGATCTAGTCATGCTCTCCCAACTGAAAGCAATTAGACATTGTTCTACTGGCAAATCAGAAACCAATTGCATTCGAACGTAGAATGAGACTCCAACCATAATTGAAGAAATGATCTGCCAATGGCTTTTCACCACACAAACTCACCACGATCTCTCGCAAAGCGCTCTCACTTAGCGCTCTCTTTCTTGTGTTAGCTCTCCCCTGCACTTTTCGAATTTCGAAATGCAACGATGCAGCACGAGTAACTGTTGCTGAGAGAGATTGACTCTCTCGCTCTCTTTTGGAAATTTCCCCTCCTTGAAGTGAATTGGGAAACTGTGTGCGTAATACTCGAAGTCATCAGCGCTCTGATTGACTGATCTGCGGGATGGATCTGACTGGAGTCGGAGACGGAGTTGAAGTTGGAACTGAGATTGAGATTGAGACTCGGCTGTCGGCCATAAAAGTCAGAGCTGCAAACGGTCGCCTTTGTCCTGGCCATAAAGCCGAAACTGCGTCTATTTATTTACGAGGCGGGTCGCACAGCGGGCGGAAAAGCAATTGATTTCGCTTTGGCTTTGGCTTTGGCTGCAACTAAAAGTCGCAGTTGCAACAATTAAAACGTGGCAGCGGCAGCTGTAAAGTCACTGTTAATGGCTTACTTGGAAGCTGGTTCGTGGCGGCAAATGATGCAATTTTCTGTTGCCCAAGTTGACAGCCAATTGGCAGCTACCATGAGACATTTACGGTGGTTGGGAAAGCCAAAAAAACAAAGCCGAAAACAAAATGAAAACAAAGAAGGCCCAAAAGCAAACTGAAAATGTTATAAAGTTGTAAAATTGAGCCCATCAATTTGTTTATGATGCCTGGAAAACTTTCGACTCACCCGATTGTCGACTCATTCGGCTTTCGAGTTGGCTAAAAGAAGAAGCGGGGGGTTAAGTTGGCCAGCTTAACCTTTTGGGCTGCAGGCTGCACTCTGCGCGTGCCAAAAGGCAACAAACGAGCGTTTTTACGACTAGCAGGAAACGTAGCAACAACAACAACAACAGCAACAGCAACAACAACAAACACAGCATGCGGCCTAAACTCATGTTGAACTTGGCTCACAGATTTATAACAAAGATATCGCAGCATTGCCGACATGCTGCGACTCTTCTCTGCCTCTCTCTCTCTCTTGCCCTCCCTCACTCTCTTTCTGTTTATCCTCTCGCTCTATGAGCTATTAGAGTTCAGCGAAACCAAGTCGAAGTCCAGACCAGACCAGACCAGAAGAAGACTGAAGACCCGGTTCGAGCCTTGGCAATCCATTAGTGGGCCCAGTCAGAGTCAGAGTCAGAGTCGAGTTGGCTTTTTGCATCGGTCGGCATCTAACAAATCGTTCTGTAATTTGATAGCTTAGAAGTTTATGACTATGGCCTGGCAGTTTTTAATGGGGCGCAGTTCGCGCCAGACTTCAGTTACAGCCAACTAGTATAGTATAGTAAGTAGTCCGCGACTACGACTATGTTGCCAGATCACAGGCAAAAATGGAGAATTAAATGTGTATTTATTTAAAACCAAACAAAAAATCAAAAGCGCAAAGAAGTACAACTAAATTTAGGTCTTTCGTTAGCTAAATACCCTTACAAAACGTAAATAATATTAAAACAGATTTCCGAATGCTGCTCAATAGTTTAATGTTCCTAGGATATATCATAGATCTAGACAATTTAGTCATCCGATGTAATAACTTTAACAAATTAAGAGAAATGGGAAAATCTGAATATTGATTCAAAATACTATTTTTGACTCTGAGTTTCGATAATATAGTACTCCAATTTCAACAAAAGTTATTTTATTTATCCACGTACTATAATCAGTATAAAATCGAATTAATATTTATTTATCAAAAATTGTCACATTTTAGATATCCAACTTAAAATACCCTTTACTAAAGCGCTTGACCAAAAAATAAAACAACAACAACTCTCGATTTTTAGGCCCGGAAAAACAGGCCGTCGTCGCACACCGATCGTCTGATCGCCTGCCAAATCGCGCAAAATATGCTAAAAGGTTTTGCGAGATCAATTTAGAGATTTTTTGTTAAGATAAGCGCTCGTTTATTGGCCAACGATCGACGGGACTCGGAACAAACATGTTGCGTTCAGTTACTTAATCTCAAATGGCGCTGGCTTTATGGCCACTGCACCACCACAACCACCAACACCACCACAACCACCACCAGCATCGGCAAACCACTAAAGACAACAACTGCATTGGCAGCCATATCGACAGGCCTACACATGTTTTGGCTCATATCTGATCTATGCCAAAGCCAATAGCAATGACAAAGCAATCACTAGACTTGACTTAGAGTTGCATCCATTTCATTTCAATTTCTTGCCACAGATCACAGATCACTCTGCTGTCCAGCAATGGAAGATGATCATACTAACGGAATGCATAGCACAGACTTCATAACAGAAAATGCCATAACTAAAAATTAAAAAAAAAAAAATATTTAACACTTTTCTTTATCCTTTCAGTTTTGAGAATATATATATTATTTATATATAATATATTTAATAGCTTATAGTTTGCTTAATTTTATTTAAATTTTTACATGTTAATTTCGTCAACTACAATAAGTTGACATTAAATCAATAAATAAATAAATATATTTAAATTAATAGTTTGGTTAATAAATATTACTCATAGATCTAGGAAATTATAGTATAATCCTATAAGGTATATAGGATATTTTAAAAAAACTTACAAAATATGTTTGTTAAACTTCTTTTTCATTTTATTTATTTAATGTCAATAGTTGACTAAAAATACGATATTTATTTAAAATGCATTATTTCAAAATTTAAATTTAAATAAAAAAAAAAAAAAAATTAAAACATCAATCAATCAGCCATTGCAATTTTAGTTACAGGGTATACAAATATGGCAGCAACTTTAAATCAAATCAAGCTTAATCTTTATTGAAAACTGTTGAAAATTCCGGACATGTTTTAGCGACAATTTTCGGATTTAATTTTTACACGATCTCTCGGATTTGATGTAGTTGTGTTTTTTTTTATTTTTTGGTACAGCAAGCACATCAAGCAGCTGTCAGCTGTTGAAAAGAGTTGGCTAAAATGCCAAGAGATTTTGTGTAGATGTTTACATTTAGCCGTCGCCTGGCATGTCACAGAAATCGCAACTTAATTAAATAAAAATTAAACAGATCTCCGAGGATGTAGATGAGGTTGTAGATGTTGTGGCTTGTGGCTGTAGATGTGGATGTGGCTGTTGATGTGGACCTGGATCTGGACCTGCTTTGGTTTGGTTGCGTGTCAAGTGAACATCATGCGTAGCGCAGTTTTCACTTGGACTCTGTAGAGTATAAACTCAGCCTCCCTTCCCTCCCCTTGGTCGTACTCCCGCCCTCTTGGCACTCCTGCACTCTGGTACATGTTACACCAATTTTAGTTGGTAGAAAGAAAAAATCCTTGTCCAGTCGTAATATGATTTAGTAGCCACTTGCATGGCTTGACAAGTGTCCATTTGAATACTCATTGGCTCAACAAGGCGACGGCTTTGGCTCCAGCTTCAACTCCAGCTCCAGCTCCAGATCTCCTCCCCTTTGCCCTCCCTGGCTCTTCTATTCGCAGCCGCTTTCAACATTGATTTGTGTGTAATTTAATGAAATTTACATAATATTTTGTTTTTAATGAGGCCTAAGGTGATGTTTAAATGCATTGACTTGGCTTAGTCAGTAGTTGGCCAGTTAGCCAGCTTACCACTTGCCTGTTTGCCCGCTGCTAGTTGCCAATTGCCAGTTGGTAGCCGGTTCTTAGCGGCTTCTCATTGCAGCTCAGGCTTATGTTACACCGTCTAGGCGCCACTTATTTCACTGTTACTCCGTATTAATTTTCATTTTTCATTTTTTCCTCTTATATTTTTTGGTGTTTGTGCCGCGACCTGCCGCAAAAATTCCTTTAATTGTCTGACAAATTGGCCGCAACTTAATTAAGGGCGATAAGCCTGCCTCGGACTTTGGCTAATTAAGTCGCATTGGCAGCGCTATCAGTAGCTGGCACATATTTCATGCTGATGACGCTGACGCTGACGTTGTTGATGGAAGTGGCGTCTCCGGGCTACCACTTGAGAGAGGGAGCGAGAGAGAGAGAGGGAGAGAGAGGGAGCGTGTCCCTCTGGCGAATTTTGTCGGGCCCAATCAAAACAGGCAAACACCTTTGCAAAATGCACGCGTACTGATAACACGGCACTGACGCCTTTGGCGCACAATCCAGTGCGAGTAATCCCGTCCAGCTAACTGAGGATCATCTTCTTAAAGTGCCGTCAGTGTCTCCTTTGGCCGTTGTTAATAAGCGTAGATTATTTATGTTTATTAACCCTTAACATGTTTACATTTTGTAAAACGAGACTCTTAATGTGAACTTTATCATGAGACTCTTGCAATTGCAATTGCAAGGCGAGGTTCTCAAACCTGACACGGTCTTTACGACCAACAAATGCCCTAATACATAATCGGAAATGGAACAGTTTGGATGAAGTGGAGTGGAATGGAAAGAAATGAAATGAAATGCACTTTCAAATTGATTCAGCTAGTTAGAAATACAATTTAAATACAGATTGGAACTAGATTCATCCATTAAGACCTTATTCGCAAATATGGGCTGTAAAATCCTAGAGGATTAGAAATAAATATTTTGATGAAATTGTTGAAATATTCTACAATTCTCTAACCAAAATGTGAGACATTTAAGAGTAAACAAATACAACAATTTGATATGCTTACAAGCAATTTAATTGATACACATTTTAATGAATATGAAGATGTAGCTATTCCAAGAACTGGTCACATGACTTTCTTCTGAGTAGGGGCTTCCAATTGCCAATGCAACTCATTCTTTGTTTTTTTTTGTTAACTGACAAAGCAATCGCCTTTGCTGTCTCTGTAGAACTTTTGCACGTCACCCCATTGAAAGTCACATTCCCTGACTGCCAGGTCCACCCCAACGGATGAGGATGAGGATGTGAATGTGAATGTGGATGAGATGGCATCGATTTGGTCGGCGCTCCTCTGTGCGATTTTAATGACGCTGCGATGGGAACGAACGAAGGAAAAGGCGCCAAGTATGAAGAGGGAGAGAGCGAGAGAGAGAGGGAGAATGTCGAGGTTCTTTTGCTTTCCTTAATGCATTTCTTACATGATCATATGCGTTTATCTTTTGTGTTTGGACGGCGGCCAGTTATCGGCCAGTTTGCTGTGGCACTCATTTAATAAGTTTGTTCTGGCTAAGAGATTACATGAACCTGCAGTGTTCAATCGCAATCATATTTTAGGGGCCTTGGTCACTGCAACCTGCAGTCCAGACAGACAGCACACACTCATACACACACATATACACACACACACACTTGGATATCTGTGGTCTGGCTGAGGAGTTCCAGTTCCTGTTCTTACTGCTGATATCTGTCGTTGTCGTTGAGTTGGGTTGGGCTCGGATCTCAGTATTTTTATAGTTTTATTTTATTTTATTCTTTATAAATATATTTTTATTTTTCTTATTTTTATTTGGAGGAATACGTGTTTGTTGTCGTGTCGAGCGCGAAATATCGTGTGACATATCGAGTGTGAAGTGTCAATTTGAATTTATTGATAACGTAGTGAGGTCGTCTCGCACTATATGAGCCCCAAATGAAACGGTGGCCCCATCCACCAGACTGAGACTGAGAGAGATCAACCAATTACCGGCGCATAAATTCGCCAGTCAAGTGCCTGGGCCATTGCTATGGAATTTATGGAACGCGCAATCAGCGCCAGAAAGACAGCCATAAAAGTGTCCTCAACGCTCATCAAAAAGCAGCGTTCGAATATGCAAATTGTTATTTATCGCCAGCAGTTCTATAAATATTATTTTCCAAATGCACTTACAAAAAAATAAAATGTATTGAGCATCTATTATATATAATTATTTTAGGGAAAAGTAATTAAGTTCATGATTTCAAAAATATATTCCAAATTTAGAACTTTTCAAAGTATTTTGTTTTACTAAGGAGCTCAACTTTCAAACTTTTAATGACATTTAAATATAATATTAATGAATTTTTAAATTTATAGATTCTAATTATTATTGCGGTTGCTGAGATTATTTTTAACAAATCAATAGAAATAAACTTTAAAAAAAGATGTAATTGCTTTCCAAATTAATACAAAACTTAAATGTCCTTTTTAGATTACTTACAAAATTTATTTAGAAATTATTTTATACTATTTTAAACTTCTATAACTATCTGGATTGAGAAGCTTACGTGCATATTTAAAAAAAAAAAATATAAATCTTATACTTATTATTTTTAAATAATCAAATTTGTTTAATAGATTTTTTTATGGAAAGTATATAATTAATTTTTTCGAGTGTGGAGCAGAATTTTGTAGGCAAACGTAGATGCATCTAATCAATTTCCAAATGTCTAAATCAATGATTAAGAATGTCGTTGCTGTTGAAATGCCTTCGTAGCGGACCCAAGAGATCACTTTTGTCCTTCTGGGTGTCCGGCTGTCTGAACTGTCCGATTGTCCCTTTTGTCTGTTCGCGCTTATTGACAACAATTCGATGCGGCTGCGGCGACGACAGGAAACATCTTGTAAAACTAGCAAAAGCTACATCTTGTGAACATGAAAGGGTCCACAGGCAGGAGACAGACAGGCAGGCAGACAGACAGACACCATGCCAGATTGCCGGGCTTATCGGGCCAACAATGAGAGCAACAACATTATAATGGACAGGCCAAAACCGGCGACGCCACACGCGCGCTCAACGGCAACGGCAACGGCAACTGCCACCACCTCCTCCTGCCCCATTCCCATTCCCATCCACATCCTCATCCCTATTCACAACCTCCTCCTACTTCTCCTGGCCATCGATTTGGACACGCTGCGCACCGGCACCGATAAATAAAAGCGGCGCAGGCGCTGGCATTTGTTGGGGAGATGAGAGAATGAAGAGCAGAGAGTGGAGAGTCGAGTTGAGGCGACAATGAAACGTCTATTTTCGCCACATATCCAGAATATTCAAGCCCAGCCCAGCAGTCGCAACAGTCGACAACAGTCGACACGACGAGGGCCGATCGAGGGCCGGACTAATGTACACACGAATGTGTTGCAATTGTCACGCCAAGTGAAGTTACAAATTTATGAATGCCAAAAAGGCTGCCACACTGCCAGCCTGCCTGGATCTGCCACAAGGCTGCCCCGGATCCACACACACACATCCCCCGGCATTGACTCTCCACCAAGACGACATCGCATCGTGTGCTTAAACTCGGCACGCGGCAACGGCGAACATAAAAACCCATAAATATGTTAAGAGTCAGAGTCAAAGTCAAAAGTGTTGCGATTCGGCGTGGCAACACACACACACACACACACACTTACACACACACACACACACACATACAACCAACTTTCTCATTAAGAGGAAGAGTTCAACTCTGGGACAGGAAGGTCAAAGATTGGACGACATCAGTCTCTTAGCCGGAACAAAAGAGGATCGCAATGCACAGAGCGAAAATTGAATAACATTGCTAAAAAGGGAAGTCAAGGAACCAGAGTCAAGTACACTAATGTTAAAAAGAAATAATTGATTTAACACCCATTTTCTCATGCTCATTTTAAGCTTAACAGTTACCTTCACTTGTGTGTTCTTATCATGTAACTTTTAAATTAATCTGTTGTTTTTGGAATATATAAATTCGATACATTTTTATATTACATTAAAATTTTATTGTATTAAGTTTACCTCTGGAGCAATTAATATTTATTCCCAGAACAGTTTCCAATCCACGACATAATTTCTTTCTTTAATGTCATTTATATCAGAGAAATCTGAGCTCGAATATATTTTCATAGTTTTTCATAGTTTTTATTACAATAAAAATAGAAAGACAACATTAAGAGTTGCTCCAATAATAAAATACAACAAAAATCGTTCCAAGGAGGTATTCAAATCAGACCCGCATTTCCAGAGCTCCCACAAATCATGGAGGGAAACGCGAAGCGAGCTTAAATTTGGATAAAGCAGCTCAATAACATATATTTGTGGTCTAGCGCGATTGCCAATAGCCGGCTAATAGCCAATTTAAATGAGATGATGCCAAGGCCCAGAGATGAGGAAGGGGAAGAGGAGAGGAGAGGAGCCAAAGACGAGTCGCAATTGTAATTAAATCGCAATATGGCCAGGGCCCCAGACAACTTTTACTTGGAATCGTTGAACGCTGTTTGGTTTGGTTTGGTTCGGTTTGGATTCATTTTGGCTGTGCAGTGGATACCGGATGGATCGGTATGGATATGGATGTTGGTTGGCTCTGCTGCCTGCTGCCTGCTGCCTGCTCCTCAACTCAACTCAACTTTTCTCATCTCATTGATGCTGTGATGCTGGTCCGGGGCATTTCAATGATTTATTGAATTTAAATCACTTGTATTGGCAACAGTCCCGCTGTGAATTTGTGACATTTTCGTAAACGAAAAATGTCAGTTACGATTTTTTATTAGCCTTCACTCTTCTCTTTACAAACAGAGCACCCAGCTCCCAGTTCCCAGCTCCCAGTTGCCCCCCGCGTCACAGTTGAAGATGAAGATGGAGGGAGATTGAAAATTGCAGGGCTAGGATCATCGATCGATTGATCCAACCAGCCCAAGTGAGGTTGGTTGGAATGGTGATGGCGTTACGGTACATGGCCATAAAGCTGGTAAACTACTGTAAAATATAGTTCAAACTCATTTCGAGTAATAAATTCCATTTGTGACTATAAAAACTCGTTCAACAAACAGACATGAACATAAAAGCAAACCGAGCATTTTTCCTGCATTTCTTACTTGGACACTAATAAAGTTATTAACTGGCATAAAAGTGCAGTTTATGCAACGTCTTTGAGGCCGTGAGTCTTGTTAAAAGACCATAAAATTCAAAATCTAACACAGAGCCAGGCAATAAATGCATATAAATGCCCCTCAAGGCAACATTCATGTACCACAAAGCTGATGACATGTTCGTTCATTAATTAGAAAGCGATCGAACGCTTGAACGATCGTATAAAGAGCCTCAAGAGAGAACCGAAAAACTGAAACCAAAATCAAAATCAAAATCAAACCAAACCGTGCGACAGCTCCTAATTAGAAAATAACCGAAATGACTTCATTAGAAAACTATAACACGCTTGTTAACGTCGTGTCTACAATGCGGGTACAGCTTCAAAATAAAAACAAAAATCAAAACAAAAACATAAATAGGAAAATAGAAACAGAAACAGAAACATCAGCTCTAATGATCACAACAACTGAACTATCCAGTCTGGTCCATTGTCTATGCTTTTTGTTCAGGTTTTAATTATTTTATGGGCGTGTTTTGTAGGTCCCGCTCTATGGGGCGTGCCAGAACCAACCCATACCCAGACCAAGACCCAGACCTAGGCCAGAGATTTGTTTAACTAGGCACCTCAGTCATGAAGTTTTGCCCGTCTTTTATTTTTGAAGCATTTCCAAGCTCATTATCGCGACTTAAGGCCCATTTCTGGAGACATTCCAGAGCCAATGGTGATCTATGGCCTTTGTGCCATGCCTGGCACTCATAAATCTCCAGCACCCAAAACCCAAATCAAACATATTTATATGACAAGCAAATCACCTTTGCTTAAGCTTTGCTTTAGCTTTCGATTCGAGCTGAGTTGAGTTGAGTTTAGGCGTTCTCCAGCAACACCTTCTTCATGGCAATTGAATTCAATTGGCGTCACGACTCTCTTACGAAAAATCAATTTTTATGATCAATCTCCACTTGGCATGCCTCTAAATTGGCAAATTAGGCCCAGAAAGAGACAGAGAAAATTGCCCCAAGCAGCGATCACAGTATTCCATGCACATTTTCTAATATAGCATAGCAGGGCAATTTATTAAGTTTTCTTTTCGATTTTCCGTTTAGGTTTCTGATTTTGGAACTACAAAACCGACACACAAGAAAACTTAAACATTTTGTGTTATCACAGCGTCGGCATCTTGAACCCGAAATGTGGCGACAAAGTGAAAAATTTCGAGAAAATATAATAAGCAAAATGTGGTTTGGAATGACCGACTTGACGATATGCTGTAAAAACTGTATGCTATTGCAGGTTTCAGAATATAATAGTTAAATCTGTATTAAAATTGGAAGTTGATGTTTTTAAAAAGACAAGATTTTACTACGCCTAAAAGCATTTGTTGAAAGAGGCTCTAACTTTTATAAGCTTAGAACACTTTCTCTACCCATTACAGGGTATTCAAAAACGAAACAATGCGAAGAGGCATAGAAATGCTTAATTAATTGCATTTTTCTCCGATCTTCATTTCCACTTGTAGCCCTAATGACTTGCTTTGACACTTTGCCTTTGTCTTAACATGTCCGATGAAAAACAAAAAGAAAAGACAGTCCCTGGGGCCCCAAAACCCCCATAAATTCAACGGCAATTATGTCAGTTTATTTGGAGCAAAGCGTCTGTTAATTTATGTATGCAGCATCAGCATCAGCGTCACGAAAAAAGAGCTTGATAAAATAGGCGGAATCTGGGCAGTTCACAATTAGATGCTGATTTCGGTACATAAACAGCAGGTGACAACAAAACAAACATGTAGACAGAAAGACAAGCACGACATTTCTTTATGTTCGTCTAATAAGGCATATTTTATAAAGCGATAAAAGTTTAAATAAATGCAGCAAACTTAACATATGTAAAGTTAAAATAACAGCTTGACTCCAAGGTCTACGGACATTTATAGAAGATTGCACTGATTTCGAGCTCATTTAAAAAGCTGTTTAGGAAACAGCAGCAATCCAATTTGGAAGGTTTCTACTGGCGCCCCTGTCATGGAAACAATTCAAATAGAAAGACAATCTATTGATGAATTGAAAAGATAAGATATGAGATATAAAGAAAATATATAAGATTTAATATAAATTCTGGTAGGTACCTTATGAAGGTTAAATTGAAGTGGCATTTACTTCTGCGAAGTTACAATAAAGTGCATCTAATAATTCAAGCCTTATAACTATTGTAGAAGGGTGGTTAAATTATTTTTCTTTTTATTCCAACGACTACACTAAAGGTAATTTTAATAAAGATTTAAAAATATATAGTAAAACTAATAACTCTTTCTGAATTAATTCATAAACTAATTTGGCTAGTATATCTATTTTCAAAAGCTACTCACATGACTATTAAATCATAATATTGAATTAGAGAGCAATATTTAACTATTCATCTATCATAGCATTTATCATACTATTCTCCCTAGTAAATCAGATATTTTTATACATATACGTATGGATATTTCTCTCCATACAAAGTAACACCATTGGATTTAGCCAAAAAATTTCAAGTATTCCCCCATCTGATATCACTGATATCATTTTAATTATATTATAAGTGCCAGGCCATAAACAACTGCAGCATTTCTTTGGGGGTGATCATAAGACTTAAGGGACTCTCTGGGTGTCTGTCTCCCCTTTGTGGCACTGTGCCACCCAGGCATTTGTCAACGCTGGCGCCAAGTGGATGCCACTAATCTGGAACCCTTCTGGCAAATGTCACAGCATGGTGGTGACTTATTCGCAATCTAATTAACTTGTTTAAATGATATGTGACGCATGCTAAAGATGTCATATATATTTTTGCCACTATTAAATTGGATTCCGCAATTCGCGGGGATTGAATCAGATCTTTAAACAGTTGCAAATCTCAGACATTTGCTCCGACGGTAAAAGGAGCTCCAATTTCTATAAGAAAACTGAATTACTTACATAATTTTAAAAATATATAATTTAAATGATCTAATATTATCCATGTCTGTACTTTTTAAAGCAAAGTCTGCCTACTTCTGTTTTTGGGTAGATTCTATGTACTTGAATCGGATCTTTCGATATTTACTTTGATTTGCCACTTTGTAGTCGAGTTATTTGTATTTTTTATTCATGTGGCAGGTTTCGCTTGTTGTCCGGCGGCGTCCTTCACACTTGGACATCATAAATTATCCTCGTAATGAGCGGCAACAGGCGCCTCTGAGCGTCGGCTGCGATGGGCTGCCCATTGCCACATTCGAATTGCATTTAAAATACATTTAAAAACGGGCGCGCCATTTATCATGTTGGTTTATTTATTGCGTCTAGCTGGTGGATTCGGATTGCTACCGATCTGCCCAAGCGATCCTCCTTATAGCTGCCTCGATGAATAATTGCCACCATCTACGCGGAATGTTATCAGCGCCATAATTAAATAACGCCAGGAGGTGCCTTGAGGTGCCCCTAAGTGAAGAGAGGGGGAAAAACAAGCGACAACTCTCTCGCATTCTCTCTCACTGTCTCTGCCTCTCTTCTCTTGGCTGTGATCAATGATCTTGTTCTTTTAATTGCCGTGATCAAGCATATTCTTAGCCATATTTTCGACAGTCATGCATTCATATTCAAATCCATAAACGAGTCAAAACAAAAATCAATTAAACTGCCGCAACAATCGATCAATTGCATCTGAAGAACTGGTGATCCCCAGATGCCTGATCACCTACTCCGATCACCTTGCAGCTCTCCAATGGATCGTAGCAACTTCCAATTAAACGTCACGCTAAATGAAGCGTAAAATTGCCCGCTTGCTGCTGGTCTTGAATGCGGTCCAAAGATCCAGACATCGAGACTAAACTAAAACTGAGACCCAAGACTGTAGACTACGGTAATACATGGGAGAGGGGCTCGAGGGGAACTGGAGGAATGTGCGCGATCGTCTTTCCAGCCAAATGTGACAGTGTAATAAAAAATCAATTTCACAATAAATATCTCGCGCTGGCGATGCGAAACCTGTATATACTATATGTAGTATGGTATCTTATCACAGTCAGACATCGCAGAGCGTGAAGTGGTACTTACGCACATCGCGCCGAGGATTGAAGATCAGTTCGGACTCCGGAGAGCTTAGGACAGACAGCTGCAGGAGGAAGGGGGATCAAATAACACAAGCTGGCAGGCAGGCAGGAAGGGCAAATGAAAAGTGTGGTAGCCCAACTGTCAGCGATTGATGTAGCAGCCCTTTATCATTATCACATCTGGAGCTGAGAGCAGGTACACCAAAATAAAAGACACTGTCTCGTGGCGCAGGACAAATGCCTAAGCAGCCCGTCAGCGTCACAGAGTCTGGAGAAATCCCGAGATCACACACTCAGAAAAACATTTCAGCCACAGTGCCAAAATCAAGTTAAATAAGAGGGCTTTGTAATTCAATTTAAATTGTGCAAATGACAAAAATACTATAACTATTATATAATTAAAATTAAAATCAAATTAGATAAAGAATAATTTGAAAAATAAAATATGAAATTGAATTGCGATTAGGAGTGATTTAAAATTCAAAGAAGTTTTTCTCTGAGTGGAGCAGCAAACCTCTAACCCCTCAGCCTGGGCTGTGGCATGTCCCTGTTGCTGCTGTTTATCTTAAAAACCTTGTTGTCGTCTTAATTATTGCGTTAATGAGTTTTCTGTTTACTTCTTTCACTTAACCCGTTCCCGTTTACAACAGCATTTCGTGCTATTATCAATCAATCGGCGATCGAAACGATCGAAGCGATCAACGATCGAACTCGATCGACTTGTCCGCGAGACGATCGAGGATCGAGGATCGGAATCTGCGGCCTGATCATATGCGACGATAAGCACAGCAGCAACAATATGTATTTGTATAATAAATAGTGTGAGCGCTATCGCACTCTGCACAGATATTTATGAACGGGGCACGATAAGAGATCTCACTTAGCATGCCGCTAAACTTCCTTTGAATTTGCGACAGTATATAGCTGAATGTAAAGTAAAGAAGCAAAGTAAATAATAAAAATGAAAAGAGGGGACAACCACTTGTGTGGGGTTCACAGGTAAACCATGTCCAGTGATTTACCATGTGAACTGCCATTTTAATTAGCATGTTCGGGCTATTGCCACAGAATGCAGCACAATAGATCGATAAACAAATTAGCTGGGTGTGTTGCGACGATTCCCAATCATTGCTCAACGAACCAGTTGATTAATTGTGGGAGCTAAGATTTCCCACTGTTTTCGTCTGTGGAAAGACAAAGGTTCGATGGGTCTAAGGGTCTTTCTTTCTGGGCGAACAAGTCGAGCATGAAAGTCAGTCATGGAGGGATTGTAGGAGTAAAAAATTAATGATTTGTTGATTTATGAATTGATTCAAAGTTCAAGTCAAGTGTACAACGATGAGTGCAGCTCGAGCAGAAACGGTTTGTGCGGTCCCCAGAGATCTCGGCTCTAACATCTGGGTAAATAATGAAGACCGATCACTAGATAGTCGAGTAAAAGAGAGATACAGCTGAAAAGTTAGAAACAATCCAGTTGTGGGGAACAAAAGATTGCATTAGAGAAAATACAGATCAAAAGCTGAAGTTAAAGACAAAGAAAGATAAAAAGAATGCTTTACATTTCAGTAGTATTCTAAAAATACACACTTAAAATATCTCAGACTATTCAAAATATCAGAAGTGCCTTTCAAATCCAGAAGCTATCAACTCTTTCTAGCTGCTACCAAAACTATTTGCAATAAAATCTATTAAAATGGATTCCTAGACAATAGAAACAGAAAGAGAATAGCAAGTGCTTTGGTTACGAGTATATTCGGATGCATTTCAGCTTTCTGGGTGCGGCTTTCTTATGCTAATCGCCTGGCCAACAATGGATTCTGGAACATAAACTGGAACTGGAACGGCAGCCGTCTGGAAGTCGCTCCACATTTTGTTACGCATCAACGGACAGCAGGGAAGAAGGATGGGGAGAAATGGCTTGTAGCGATTGTTAGTTGCTTATTGTCTGGCCAATTTATAGCCAGGCTAAGAGTTGGTAACAAAAGTGATCTTTGAATGTCTTAAGTACAAAAACATTAAAGTAGCAGAAACAAATATAAATTACAACACAAATGTTAATTTGATGTTTCTCTTTCTTCGTTGTTTGTCAATGTGTTGAAACATCAGCTACAACAACAACTAAATAAACAAACAAACAAACCGAGAAGCTGACAAACTGGCCGAACATAATTGCAACAACTTAAGAAATCACAACAAATAAGCAACAAACAACTCAGAATCCGACACTGCTGACTGTAACTCAGAATGAGATTCAGATTCAGATTCAAAACTCACGGCATTCAAATTGATTACAAAACAGCAGACATAGAGTGAGATGAGTCCTGGCTCTGGGATTGAAATGAGAATGGAACTGGGATTGGGACTGGGACTGGCACTGGCACTTGGTCTTCTCCTGATAAACATGACTCGGCAAAGTTGTTCAGTTCGGTTCGGATCTGTACTCAGTTTGTTTTTATTGTTTAGCTCGTTATCAAGTCAAAATAATCAGGCGCAGCGCTAACAATTGTCATTGTTAAAGGCGAGCCATACAGGAGCCGAGCTGAGATCGAGCATCATCCACAGAAACAGAAACAGAAACAGCCACAGCCCCAACCTCAGACCCAGAATCAGACTCAAACTCAGACAGAGTTCGAGGCGTCGAGAGCGACGTCTTCAAATGTGCCCCATCATTGCCACTGGCCATAAAAGTGAAGCTGCTCATCATCACCAACGGCAGGAAAAGCAACAGTCGCCCCGAACAATGCAACATGATTCGCGAATTATAAATACACGCGCTGAGTAGATCAGCTCAAAGACAATAAAACGCACAACCTTAGATACTCTTAAGAATTTAGAAAGATTAATTAGATAATGGAGTATAAGAAGTTGAAAATAGAAATGCAAAAAAATATAGTCATATATATAAATAAGTTATTTGCAACTAAATTTAGTATCTCAGACTATCAAACTTATGTTTAGAACCAAACAAAATATTTACAGTAAGAAAAGTAATGGATTAAACAAAGTTAAGTGTCTATTTTGAATAATTAAAAATAATTTGAAAATATATACCTAAACGAAGTTGTTATTTAAAAACTAGAATCGAATTCTCTGCACCTTCCAGCTGTGTAACAAAACTGTTCACAAAGTCAAGCCACCCCATTTTGGTTGTGCAACATTTCTGGAGCAATATAATCGCTGGCAGCCTTTAAAATTAAGCAGCAGCAACAGTCGCATTGCCCCTCATCCAGTAATTGTGGTGCAAGTGGTACAAAAGGTGTTGCTGCTGCTGCGGCTGTTGATGTTGCAGTTGTTTGTTGCCTCTTGTGGATGCTACCGCGCAGCAAACTAACAAATACAGCTTTGCACAGAAGCCAAAACGTGTCGTCCTTTTGAGCCACTCGAGAGGCTCAAGCCAGGGCTTGAATCGAGTCGAGTCGAGTTGCAGTCGCAGTCGCAGCCTCATCCACAGACTCATCTCGTTGTCATGGACAGCGATTCCAGTACGTGGCAACAACAACGGCAACGTTTTTAATTAAACAATGTAAGCAACAGCAGAAAGTTGCCTCCATTCGCCCATTTATACACTGAAAAAAAAACGTAGAAGCAAATAAGAAAAAACTTATTAAATATGGTTAAACTTAATTTAGATTATTTGATATCAAATGAATATGATATGATTTTACAATATATTTATAAACATGATTATTTTTTTAAACATTTATATATTTTTATATAATTTAAATAATTTAATTTACTTTACGTCGATAAAGATATTAATAAACTGTCCTAAAATCTTTTTGAACTTATTTTAAGCATTCAATACTTAAAACTTTCCAAATTAGTCTATGTCTGACAAGAGCATATTTAGGCC
Organism: Drosophila subquinaria; assembly: GCA_037043405.1. Taxonomy (NCBI): domain Eukaryota; kingdom Metazoa; phylum Arthropoda; class Insecta; order Diptera; family Drosophilidae; genus Drosophila; species Drosophila subquinaria. Next base: position 56,159 of record JBAMBL010002606.1, read on the forward strand.
AAATTCTCACCCCTTATTTTTGTTAGTGTATGTTGTAATGTGCCGCCTTGCTCTGAGGCTGCTTCCCTTTCGCTCTGAGGGGCTATCCACAGTAGTCAAGTTCAACTTGGAGCCTTCTTTTGTGAGTTATGAGTTGCGCAATCACGACTTCTTGTCTTGCCACACGAGGAGCAGTTGCAGTTGCAATTGCAGTTGCAGTTGCAACACTTCGCACTTGAGCTGATTAAGTTTTAGAACAAATGAATTAAAAACGTGCGCTTCATTTGCCTGTCTGTCTGTCCTCAGCTGCTGGCGGCTGTTGCTCATCATGTCTGGAGGTGTGAAATAATTTGGCCAACGTCTGTGAGCCGCACTTTACCTGCCAGCGTGGCCATAAAGCCGCCGCACAGCTGCCGAGGATCAAGAAAAGGGCCAGTACTGGGTACTCGTACCAATATGCAAGTTGCCTTTATGGTCATTGGGATTTCTGAAAATTAAACGACAGCAGCAACAGCTGCCTGGAAAGTTATCCAAAATGTCTGACTTGAGTCTCAAAAATCAGAAACCTCTTGGAAAGCTTCATTTGTGTGTCATGGCAGCGATCTCGGTTTAAAGATAAAATATTGTAATTCATTTAAATGAACAAATCACAAACGTTCGCCGGGCAATTCGTTATTCGTACAAAAATTGTCCACTTGAAAGACTCAAGACACAAACTCAAGACAAAGCTAAGTCTCCGAAGGCAGATTGTTGTGATGTGATTACGTCAAAATTATTAAAACAGTCTCTCAAGCAAGAGAGATCAAGTTGCCCCTGCTTCTCTCTCTAAAAAATAAAAAAAAATATGAAAAATACCTCGTACATATCGTAATATCGTACGTCATGTTTCACAATTCGTCTGCCGCATTTGATCGACACTGATCTGAGATAAGACAGTCAAATAACCAAATCAACCCAAGACCCAAAAAGACTCAAATTATGGTATCGGAACAGCCCCACTTCCCCTCTACCAAGTCCAGTTCAGTCCAGATCAGTTTAGACGGAGAGACAAGTGCATTTGCATGGCGAGCCGTGTGAAACAGCTTTCCCGAGACCATAACATGGAAAGAAAGAACACATTTGGATCTTTGCTCAATGAAATCTGTTGAAAATTATGAACAGCGAACAAATATATTTGACACCAGAGCCTCGGACATAAATGTGCATTATGTGTGTGCATAGACAATCGGATCCCTTAGCTCGTCTTGGATTGGATTGGGGGGCTGAGCATTGTCTAGTCTCGGTTTTATGCTTTGACAGGCGATGCACACACAAGTTGACAACAATACCATTAGCCGCAACAAAGACACCACTGCGACAATTGACAAGCGGAAGGTGGGGGAAAACTTAACCCGCTGCTAGAGAGTGGAGACTACTCAATTAAGACATACCCTGTAGAACCATAGTTATGCTGGGAGGAAGTATAAAAAATCGAAGTAGAATAAAAATGTATGAATGTTGCTGAATAGTTTAATGAGATGAGTTTGATGAGATGAACAGCTCTTTAAAAGTTCGATATCGACTTTTTAAAATGACCGAACAGATCGTTTTGAATATTTATAGAAAGTAGTTGGAATCTTTCAAGTTTTTAATGTAAGTATAATAAAGTGTTATAGAAAAGTGAATAATAATTTATTAATTAAAAAAATAAGTTTAAATTTTCCATATCATACCAATAATAAGCTGAAAGTTTCTAATAAGTTATTAATCGTTCGTTCTGAAACTATAGTTTTTGATCACTACTTTTTAAATGTGCTTAAGATATGGGGTTTTTTTACTGAAGTGAAGGAGATAATATTAGGAATTTGTCAGTTAAATGAACTTCTTCCAGCTTTATCTCAAAATATTCGAACAACTTATTCTTTACAGGGTACTAAAAACATTTGAACTTTCACAAAATAGCTATCAATGAGCATTGTGTGACAGTTGCTGGTGTGAACCTGCAGGCATCGCCATTCTCATTCCGCTTCCCATTCTCATTCCCATTCTCAATCTCATTCTCATTGTCGTTTTCAGCTCTAATCGTTCGCTAAGCTGCTGAAAAAGAAGTGTAAGAAGAAGAAGCAGCAGCAGCAGGCTACAACTTTGATTATTAGATCGTAGAAGAAGCGACTTTACAAAAGCACAAAAGACTTGAAAGACTGTTGTTCCGTTGTTGTTGTTGTTGTTGCTGTTGTTGTTGTTGTTGCTATCTGCAGTTTCCTAGGAAAGCGACTAACAAACAAGCCAAAAAATCTTGACCACGTTTGCGAACGCATCCGGCCAGAAGAAGAAGACTGAAACTTACACGTCTGGAGTCGTGTAATATGCAAACTAGACGGCGATAACTGTACAGATAAGAGCAGCAAGCGCACACATGCATACGTGTACAAATTGCAGGCACTGTAAATGCAATTTATGTTGCAGGCACGATCCTAGGAAGGAACAGGGAGACAGGGCAGGTACACTTTGTATAGTTACCTGCGCCTCGAGTGTCAACACTTTCGAAATAAAAACTTTGCTCCGCGCAGCTGTCAGAAGGATTACAGGGTAAACGTTAGGTAAGTCCTTTTTCGGGCGCCAGGACTAAGTGATCTGCTACCTGGCCATATCCCAGGGTATTCGCGTGCTACCTGTTTGAATATATAAGCTGTCCGTTCTCAGCATTGTCATCACAGTCAAGCGACAATCATTGTACGAGCAACAACCACATCTGAAACCAGAAGAAACTTCTTTCTATTCATCACATCATGCTGCAAAATACGAAATTCTACAAGCACGCCTTGGAGGCACAGAAGAAGCAAATGCCAGAGCCACTGCCTCCGAACTATATCGACAACCTGCACGAGATATTCTTCGAGCAGATCTTCGAGAGAATCGATTATCTGAGCGATCAGGTGAGGATGGCGAGGGCCTATCCCCAGTTCCTGCCCCAGATCCTGAAGATCTGGTCGAAGCGTTGGCCCTACCGCATTGTGGGCCCCAGTACCGCATTCCTGAGCCTTCTGGACATCGAGGACTACGTCTTCTTCATGGAACAGATGGCCGATCGCTTCACGGAGCTGCATGTCCACGAGGATGGCGTTGGGGCCTTTCGCGAGTTCTACGATTACATCACGCATCTGTGCGACATCAACATCACACGATTCCCCAATGTGGAGGTCTGCGTCCTGGGCGGCAATCCCACCACCATGGTCGACGAGGACGTCCGTGACCTGACCGCCATGCTGCCCAATCTAAAACGCCTCACCAGCTGCATGAATCTCTCCGGCCTGTACATGCGCGGCTTCAAGAAGCTGGAGCAGCTGGTTTTCAAGTCCATGTACCACTCGGTGCCCCTGGACAGCCGCTGGATGCAGGAGATCTGCCTTGGAATGACCCAGCTGCGAGTCCTGGACATCACAGATTCCTTCGACAGCTGCGTCCGCCTGCACGACATCAAGCTGCCCAACCTGGAGGTGCTCAAGATCAATCTGAGCAGCGTGGAGTGCATGCTCTCCCAGGTCCTCCAGTTGCCCAAGCTGCGCAAGCTGGCCATCAGATTCGACGACTCCCGCCAGCTGAACGCCGACCAGGAGACCATCTTCCAGCAGATCATCGTGGCCAAGAGCGAGTCCATCACCCGGATCGCCCTCAACAACGAGGTCGTCCAGCTGCCCGCCCGCTGGCAGAACAGTCTGCTCCTGGAGCTGCCCAAGCTGCGGGCTCTGGTCTGTGAGAACTGGTACCACGACGTGTTCTTCCTCGATCGCCAGCACATCCCCTGCCACCAGATGCAGGTACTCAGCTTCAGCGGCTGGGAGACGGTCCGCGAGTACCAGCTCATGGAGATGGTCTCCGATTGTCCCCAGCTCACCCAACTGGCCCTCAACGGATATCACAGCAACACGGACAAGCTGCTGAAGCTGACCAACATCCGCCACTACCATCGCAACCCGAAGAAGCTCCAAGTCTTCAGCGATGTGATGTGGACCCACATGAGTCCCGAGGAGTACCACCACTGGCAGCGGGGCAACAAGTACGTCCAGGTCACCTGCGATGGCACCGACTACGAGTACCAGGAGGACGGATTCGAGTTTGACTTTGTCTAAATCGCAAACTCACTTTAATTGTACATATAACCCTTGGCATATTGTCTTGTAAATATTTGATAATAAAGAATTGCATTGGCTTAAATGAAACGCAACAGCTTTTCCCTCATTTATCTTCCCTCTTCCCTCTCTCCACGACTCCAGGACTCTCCTTATTTATACTCATTGCAGCGCTTTAGGGCCCCATCGTCTGGCAAATGGAAAAATCAACACATTTTATGGCCAGTCCAACAGATTTAACTGTGCTTTGGGCCCAGACACACTCGTATTGGCATTGGCAACTGCCAACTGACCTCCACTCACTTGGCCAGTTCATTTGGCAAGACATAAATTATTTGATTTGATTGAGTCGGAAAATGAGTTCGCAAAGTGCCCGAAGCGTTTGAGACTCCAGCGAGTCGCGGCCTAAGCCACTTGGCCAATTCCACTTGGCCACATACTTACTGCAGGGTTGGACAAGGCATATGTGAAAAAGTTAAAAATTCAACATTGTTACTGCAATTGCCACTTAGACATTTGATTGTATCTCACAATAATATTAAATACTATAAGAATAGCTAAGAATATAATCGATAGCATTAAAACATTTTTAGACTTAAAATTCAAAAATAAATATAACAATATATCAATAATCATTTTTGATATAAGTGGTTAGTATTAATAATAATAATTAATAAGACCTCGAATGGTATGGATAAATCTAATAGAATAGAATTTATGGGAAAAAAGCTTAAGAAATTTGTCAAGACCGAACTAAAATCATTTTTTTAACTCAAAATAATAAAGACTTAAGGTGGGTTCTCACTGCGTCACAAACGCTTCACAAACGCTGCACAAAGCTGTTCACAACGTCACAAGGCAATGTGAA
>JBAMBL010002607.1:0-185059 GCA_037043405.1 Drosophila subquinaria
AACAAAATTGACAAAACTATACTGTCAAAAAATATTGCAATTTCAAAATTTCTGATGTCTTATTCAAAATTTTCTGATATCCCATAAAAAAAACCTCTTTACGAGGTAAAAGTCTAGTGACGAAAACATTTTCATGCCCCAAAATTTCTGATATCCAATTTTGTGACGAATAATATTAAGTTTTACACATAAATTATTTTAAACAAAATTTTTGCATTCGGCACTGCGCAAAACAGTGAGTTTTATTTGGTATTAGAATTGAGACATTTTAGCGCAATGTGCCGAGTGCCAAAATTTTGTTTAAAATAATTTATGTGTAAAACTTAATATTATTCGTCACAAAATTGGATATCAGAAATTTTGGGGCATGAAAATGTTTTCGTCACTAGACTTTTACCTCGTAAAGAGGTTTTTTTTATGGGATTTTAACTTACAGTGCATACAAGCCAATATGTGCTATAACAACAAAAGGATTTAAATACACGCAGTCCGAGTGCTGCTGGATATTTCTGCATACACACATACATACATACATGCATTCATGCATTTAAATATATTTATGTATAAATAATTATATATACATAGGTGTATATGTATTTCTTTTATACATGTGTGCATGTATATATTGTAATGAAATCCCTTTAAATGTTTATGAAAAATTCATGACGCGTGCAAATGGCGCGAAAACAAGTTGTCTGCTTCTATGTGTGTGTGTATCTGTGTGTGTGTGTGAGTGTGTCTGTGTGTGTATGAATGAGTGACCACTGGTCACCCAGTTTCCAACGCATTCAGTTGGGTGCAAAACGTTGGCGCCAAGTTCGCCAGACACGCAGCATTGCATGCAAAATATGTTATGAAAAGAAGGCAGCCAATGTATTGTGTTGTTGTTCTCGTTGTTGGCTGTTGTTGTTGTTGCTTTTGTTGGTTGTACACGTGCAACATGAGGCCGTGCCCGATAAATGAGCAAGTGCATCGTCGTCTGCATTGCACGTGATCACAAAATGAATCCATTTGTTTGTTTGTTAACTCATTTTACTTCAATTATGCCGCAAACAAAAAGTATTCCAAATGGCAAATAAAATTGTTTTCAACAAAGTCTCGCTCACAACAAAATGACGCCAAGTCCAAAACGTGTTGCATACTTAAAAGCGAGAAAGTTGAGAGTATGGAAAGGGAAGAAATGAATAAATGGGAAGTGAAAACATGGATGAAATACAACTTGCAAGCGTTTCAATACTAATGAGACTGTCAAGTCTTGTGCGTAAAAAACAGTAAAGAAAATTAAAAAAGAAAGCTGTGTTTTTTTATGTTAATAGAGAAACCGCACGCAATACATGCAAAGAAAGAGAGCGAGAAAGAGAGATAAGGAAAGAGAGAGATAGATATGTGCGGCACGCACACACACTCAGTAAATGAAACTAGGCGTTGTTTGTAGTGCAAGTCAATTTTTCGATAATTTGAAAAGTTTATTTAATACAAAACGTGATTCAATTACAAAACTGACCGAAAAATACACACGCAGTTTGTATCGTAACGGGGAAGGGGGAATCGAGGCGAATTGTGCCATCTGACTGCCCCTTTTGACCCCGCCCCTGACTCGGACTCTGACTCTATAACATAATGACCGTTGTTGTCGATGTTGTTCTGTTGTCCTGTTGCCCTCTTGTCCTGTTGTCCTGCTTGTTTGGGTCCAAAAAACCCAAACTAGTTTTTACTTGTAAAGCGCAGCGTGTGCGCCATTTTGGTTTTTGTTACTCTTTGCTCTTGTTGCTGCTGTTGTTGCTTTTGTTTGTTGCTGTTCGTGCCGCTCAATGGCGCTTTGTTAATGTAACGGAAATGTAACAGCAGATACAGAGCAAGAGGGGGAGAGGGAGAGAGTGTAAGAGAGCGAGACAGCAGGCGGATGTGGCTCACGCTGTGATTGTGGTCTGCGCCATCTTTTATTGAGAGTTGACTTTTTCTGGCTCACTAACCACAACACCTGATCCTCCCTCCTCCTCCTACTCCATTATATCCGTCTCCTTCGAATGATTTAAAAAATGCTCTTTGTTAGCTTCTTTCTTTCTTTTTATTTTATGGTTACATAATTGAAAACTGATTTTGAGCATAGCTTTTTTTGTTGTAAGTTCTATATTTAAGGCAAGATGAATTTTGCATGAATAGCAAATAGACTAAAATAAATTAAAGTTTTAAAACCCCTTTTTCATCAGTGTAAAAGATTTATAGATTTGAGTTTTAACACACACGATATGCATGTATTTATTGTCGTTCTGATTTGCATAGGCAAATTAAAAATTTCTCAACTACATTTTCCAAAGCACCAAAAAGTATGCTACGTTTTTTTGCTTCGAGTGATATGTAATTTATTTAGCGAATTGTAATAAATAAATTCGATTTGTCCTTAACATAAACGAAGAGTGCTCACTTACCAATGAGAAGAATATTCAAGTCTCCACTCTTGCCAGTTTAGTGTGGCAGCCTGTTGGCTGTGAGTTGTCAACTTGCCGCATAACCAATGAATTTTTATGCAAATTGCAATCGCCTTGCAGCTGACAACGTGCCACTTTCAACTTTTTGCGTCATCTTCTAGTAGGAGAAGGAGAATTGTGCCTCTGGCAGTGGCCATAAATCTTTGAACAGCATTTGCAGGTTGTCGAGCAGTGTGGAGTTGTTTACCTTGTTAGCTACTCAAGAGGGGAAGCTGAGAAGTTGAGAAGATTGCTGCAAGAGGGGATGTTGAAAAGTACTTGGCAATCAGGCGGCATTTGCATAATTTGACAATTGTTTTCAAATTGCAATAACAATTTTAGCTTAATTGTTTTGCGCACGCCAACAAATATTCGCAGTGCTTTAATTTCCATTCATTTTATTAGTGGCCCCAAAAAAGTTGTTCCTCTTGTTTTCTTTTTATTGCAGGGCAACTGCCACACACAGAAACTTTTTCAATTCAATTGTAATATAAATATTTTACAAATAATTGCTGTCATTCCCCATTCATTCCCCACAAAAAGTGAAAAATAATTTTCCAAAAAAAAAATAAGTATAAGAGAAAAAACATGTAAAAAGTTTCTATTTTATGTGCTATTTTTTTAATGGTCACAATTTGCTGCGTTTAGTGGGCGGCCAAGGGGAGTGGCTAAGTGGTGGGAGAGGGCGGGGGGCTAGATGAACCGCAGCTGTTGCTCAATTAAAATGCATGACTATTGTCAAGCCAAATTACTAGGGGTGGCGAATGGCACCCACAAGGGTTGGACACTGAAATGACAACGCCAGAACAATTGCCATTGATTTTTTGTTGGTTTATCAAGGATGAGGATTTGAGTGTTGTTTTGGGTGTGTGTGTGTGTATTATGCGGTGATTGAGATTTAGCCTTATATGCGAGTTTATATACAATTTTGGGGCTTTAAGTTATCCACTCAACACAAGAACTTTGCGTAAGTAGCAGCTGTGCATTCAAATTCATAGCCGGCAGTTGCAACTGTCAGAAAGTTTTCGTAAAACTACGTAAAAGATGGGAAAATGGGTTTAAAAAGATAATATTGGGAAGAACATTTTAAAATTTTTTAGCAAGAATGTTTTCAAACTTTCAATTAAAGTAAATATCAGAAGAAACTTTATTGAGTTCTTTTATGAGGAAGATCGAATTCATGTATTGGTTTGTTCCAGAAAAATGTACAAAATCATTTTAAAACACAAAAGAAAAACATAGTAGAACATAGAATATACTTTTCAGACCAATTATCGCCATCGTAATACAAGGAAATATTATAAAAAAATTTTAAAAAATATATACGATTTTTGAGCTTAAGCGAAATTTGGAACACACCTTTTATCTAGCAAATGCATTCATTCAGCTGCATATTTCACATGTACTCAACCGAAAGCACACGCTCCTCTCCCCCTGCACAGTCAAGAGCACTTAAGCCCTGCTAAGACGCCGCAAGTTATGCTACAAAAGGACAACAACGAAACTTAAATGACTTGCCAAAACAAGAACTGTCAAAATGATTTGCATTTAAAATGCTTAACACAAATGCAGCTGCAGTTTGCAAATGAACAAAAATCAAAGTCATGCGACGTTTTAACCATTGCCATAAGCCGACAATTTGCATAACCACATGTCAGAGTTAACTATAAAATAAAGGAGAAGGTGTAGAGAGGGGTAGAGAGAAAAGAGAAGAGCAAGTAATTAAAATGCAACAAAATTATACATTAAATGTCAGAAGTTGGCAACATCCGACGGCTAAACAATGGCCCAAAACAGCTGCCAACGCGATGCACCTGAGCAAGGCCAACAGCAATAACAACAACAACAATAACGATAACGATAACTACTACAACAACAACAACTACAATTGGCAGTCAGGAAGACAGCGTCGAGTACTTGGCCGGGCTTGGTTAGCCAAGCCAACGAGCAACTTCCTGTTTTACAGTTTTAAGCTGCCGGTACATACACATATACACGCACCCAACAACTCACGTGTGTGTATAATTCTTAACATGCATATGCATGTCATGTCAGAGATGAAAGTTTGACGAAATATCGCCACGAAACTCAAAAATACATATGAATAAGAAAACATATTTGACTAATTATAAGCAGACTCAAATTAATAAACCGTCTTTTTATAGAGAGTTAGTAACTATCGAAAAAAAACAAAAAAAAATGTTGTACATAAAGAATTTAAATTATATGTAGTATAATATAATAGTGTGTTCTACAAAGTCAAAAATTTAATATCCCGGCATATATTCACAAAAATTTGCCGTCACAATTTTATTTAAAGCTTTACCAAAATCATTAATTATTTCCATATTTTATACAGTCATCAAATGCACTTTATGCAATTTGAATTTAGTATAATACAATAATTTTTTCAACTTTATCAAATAACATGTTTTAGTCCACCTTTTTCACAGTCCACCTTCAATTCACCTGAATACCACATATTCGCCCCAACTAAAATATTTATTCTGATTTCGTTTTAAAATTCTAAAAACTACGTCAATTATACTAAACAATTTACAACTATTTTGACATCTTGTTTAGCACACATCACGCACACATCTCTAATAAGTATGCACACACACACACACGAAGAGATTGCATAAATTTTGCGCATTGCGCTTCGTGCTGCCAAACTGTGGAGTCGAAAGCAGTTGGTAAACGTTACGAACGAAACTGTTGCCAGAAGCGGCAAATGGCAAAATGGCAAACGTCGACGATGCCACAAAATAAGGTTTTTGGGTTAAACGGCAAGTTTTTTGTTGACATTCAAATTTGCATAGTCGAATTTTGTGGCAGCGAAAACGGTTGCTGTCATATTTGATGTGTTCAAACTGAATGCGGAAGTGCTGCCAACTCACACACACATTTAAACCGCGCAATGCACTCATGTGTATCTTTAGTGTCTGTGTATGTTAACTGCTTTTAAATTTGTTTTAATTACGAGAGAATTGCACATTGTTTCAGCTCGTTGCGCGCAACTTATAAAATATTCAACATATTTTTAAGTGCTTGGGTGCGAAATATGCGCTGATCCTAAAAGTATGCAATGGAAATTTTATACACGCCAACAGATGGAGAAACAACAACAACACGAAGCAGACAACACTACAAAACAGGTTGAAAGTCGCTTTTGGTCACTTTGCACAAATTCTGGTATCCGAAGAAAATTGCAAAATGCCTTTACACATTTTTTTGCTTTCCCCTCTTTGTTGGCCTTCCGCCTACGCCAAACAACAATACATATAAACAGCTGTTTCCGCTAAGTGTACCTGCTACAGAGCCGGAAATGACAATGGCCTGTGTGTAGTTGCTTCCTTGTGCAGCTCCTTGATGGTGATGGTGACGGTGACGGTAACGGTGATGGCATGCAGACATTGAACGCAGGACAACGGACAATGGAAAATGGACAACAGTTGGTGGCATCGTCAACGGCAACGCCAACGACAGTGGGAAAGTGAATGGGGACATTGGCATTACACTGCTCGGGAGTTGCAAAGTGGTGTCAAATGTCAAAAGAAGCCGCCAGTATTGTTAAGTCCGATTTCTCACGCATTTTTCACATTTTTCTTTATAAAATTAAATAAATTTGTACTGCTTCTTAGCATATAAAACTGCTGAAGCTACTATCTTTAATCCGATTTCTTACATTTCAAATTCAAATTGAAGAATTCAAACCTGAGGGCTCCAATTGAGCCCTATTAGTGCCATATGAGAAAAGTTCGCCTTGTTTGGGGCATCACTTGAAACTCAGCTGGTGTGGCAATTAGTCGTGAATCGTGTTGCGTGAGGCGGACGGAGCAAAGTGTTTATTTATAATAAACACCTCAATGAAACAGCCAGTGGCAACATCAACAAGTTGCCCCAATTTGATGCCACATTGGGCCCTATGCTCGTGCCATGCCGGCATCTAATTATAACAACAACATAGAACACATCAGCTGCTGTTTCCACAAAAGTATCCGAATCGAAAACAATCAAAAATAATAGGAAAGCCTAAATAACAACAAAATTCGAACAAATGCGCGCGCGGCTTTTAACAATTTCGAAACTGAACGAAACGCCAAAGAATAGAAAATGTTCGTTTGTTTCGTGCCCATTTTCGAAAATAGCATTTTAGCATACGGGCATCGAAGGAATTTGTTTGAAGACTGTCAGTCGTCTCCCAAACGCGACGCAACGCGACGCACCACGCGAGATCGGATCGCGACCAAAGAAACTATATAAAAATAAATATCATCTACAAAAAAAAAGAATAGAAATAGAAAGAAAAACAAAAATAAAAACAAAATTCAACAGCAAGCTGTGCCAAAAATTTCAAAATTAGAGTGGCATATAGTAGTAATCTGTGTTTGTGTGTCTTTCTCTTGTGTTGTAAATAATTTTGGGCACAAAATTAGAGGAAAAACTAATCAAAAGCAAAGATAAACATGTCCACAATCAATGCTGGGCGCAAAGGAAGCGCCCAGTTGGAAGTGATGCACAAAGCAGGCTGGAAGATCGACGAGAATGAAAAAGGTAATAGCAAAATCACAGAATTAAATGTCAATAAACAAATACAAAACTATTTACCTTTCCCCTCTTAGCCTGCTATATAGACATTGATGAGGATGACGACGAGGCCAATGATAAACTGGATGAATCGCAGCGTGTGTATTCCAGATGGTCTGAACTCCCAAATCTGGTGCTGGAGGACATCTTTGCCTATCTCTCACCCAAAGAGCGTTATTATGCCAGTCTGGTGAGAAGTCTATCTGCACTCTATATCGATTTGTAGCCTAATTTTTGAGTGTTCTTTAGGTCTGCCGACAATGGTATAGCGCCTTTTATTTACCCACGGTTTGGCACAACTTTGTGGTCGACGATCGAACGTTGACGCGTCCAAAGTACAACTACTACTCTGGCTGGCAGTACTGTTTGGATCATATGCGAACCCAAAACTGCCTAGCACGAATCGGTAAACACCTCAGAGGCATTGAGTTTCGACCCTGGCATAGCTTCAATAACATCTATCAGTTTATGGCGTTGCTGTCGTGGAGTATCGATAGGGTAAATATCAATTCGACGCGATGAGCATCAAATCACTTATAGTTATTTTTCTTTACAGGGTCTCGAACATCATCCTCAGTCTGAATTGATTGGCATGGGTCAACGCATTCGTTCGTTGGTCTATCACTTTCCCTGCAACATGTCACAGCCCAATGATCCCGAGGGCATCAAGCTCTTCGGCACCGGGGGACAACTCCTAAAGGGTCTCAAGGAGCTGTTGCTACGTCTGCCCGACCTACACACTCTCAAATTGGTCGATTTTGTCCTGGAACGCTTCGAGGCGAATCATTTGCTGGACGAAGTCGTTTGCAGCTGTTGCACCAAAATGCGTGTCCTCAATCTGGTGAATGTGACCACAATGCATTGCCCCATTATGCATGTGGGATTGTTTCTTAATTTGAGGGTGAGTTTGCAATTTTTAAATATTAAGATTAAAAGATTATTAAGATTAAGAGAAAAAGATTAATTAGAAATAAATTAATATATTATATTTTAGCTTTAGTTTTAATATTAATTTTAATTTTATTTTAGATTTTTAAATATTTTAATTTTAAGTTAATTTAAATGTAGCTTTCATTTTATTATTTTTTTTGTATTATTATTTATTTTATATTTTTTATTTATTTACAACAGGTGCTCACCATATCGCCACAGAACATAGACGACGATGTTCTCTCACTGCTGGCGGATACAAAGTTGCGTCATTTGCATTTGCTGCAAAACTCCTATACGCCCAATCACCTGACCATCAGTGCCTGCGGTGTCAAAGCCTGGCGCAGTCTGAAGGTCACAAATCCCAGGCTGCGGGTTCATCTGCGGCTGGAGAACATGGTGGATGGGGAGGTCGTGATGCAGCCGGAGGCGCCAGTGCATAGCATAACCTACTGGGCACCCAAATCACGTATACGCACCGAGTTACTAGTACGCATGGTGGATCACTATAAAAATACGCTGGCCGTCTATGGACACGAACTGTTGCCACGTTTCAGCAGCCCAAAGCCGTTTCACAATCGCATCGACAGTCTGATGTTGTTGATGTGCCGTCAGTGCTTTAATCTGGACACTTTGGTAAGTTTACTATCCAAATAAGAAATCTTATCTTTTAACACATTTATTCATACGTAGATCATACGTGAAAAGGTGTCCACTTCGACACTCTTGTTGATTGCACGCACCGCAAAGAACTTGCAGCATTTGCACGTGAGACGCTTCGCTGTCATCTTGAGATGCGACTGGCCGAGGCATCCGGAGTGGAGCAATGACTTCTACTTGTGGCTGAAGCGCAACTCGCACTCCTACGAGGCTGTCGAGCGTGAGATCTCTCAGATCTTGGGCTACAAGTGGAATCTGCTCAGCGATCGCGACTTCAAGCAACTCACGGTGAATGTCAAGTCAGGTGCGTGAAATCACGCCCACTTTGACATGATATCTATGATAAAACTGCGACTTGTGATAAAGGGTGTAGAGCTTTATTAGTTATTGACAATTTGCTATGCCAAATAAAGCAAATATTTATTGAACTTACTAATTTCTTGTCGCGGGGAAAAACATTCATAAATTACTTGCTAATTGTTGGAGAAATTTCGCGATCATTTTAGTATATAAAACAGGTGTTAACTTCGAACGCTCCTCAGTTGATAAACAACAATCGCCGCAGCATGAAAGTCTTGATAATTATATTCGCACTTCTGGGCCTTCTCGTGGGCCAACTGGAAGCTCTGCCGGCGCCACATGTTATTGGCGTCGGTCTTCCCCTGCCCATATCTGTTGGAGTGCCGTACTACGGATCGTCGTACTATGGATCTTCGTATTATGGATCGCCGTCTCCCTATTACCATCATCATCATCATCACCATTATTCACCATACGACGACTATCATCACCATCATGGTTATCATCACCATGGCTATTGGTAAACAAATCGGAATACCTGAGAGAAAACTGTCAAAAAACTAGTCAAAATAAAATATATATTTATATCAAAGTCATAAATTGCGTTTTTCTTGTTGGTGCTGAGAAAAACATTGAGCGGTAATTGTTTGTTTATGTGCAAAAATCTTTAAATCGATAACACGAATTTATGGTTTATTTATTTATCTAAATATGTATTATAAATATGCAAACCAAACTTCAGCTTTGTAGCTGAAAATACTTTCTTAGTTACGAAGCAGCACTTTCTGAACCATTTTTTGTATGAATAAGAAAAAAATTTAAACGTTACTTTCTGCGAAAGCTTTCTTAAAACAGAGCTTTTAGGCTTGGGTCGGTTTTTATCACCATAGCTTTTTAACTGTCATCAAACATCTATGTCTTTGTTTTAGTTCAATTCAATTGTCAAACCGTGAGCTAAACTTGCAATACCAAAAGCTGCGTTGAAAGCTTTCGCTTACTTCGTGACCTTGAAATGCTAGCAATAAGAACAACAACAGTCAGAGGCAAATCAATGCAGCTGCAACCAACAAAATTCAGTGTCATGGCCAAAGAAAGCTTTTAGAATTTGCCGCTTTTGCCGCAATTGCATACTTTCAGGCGGCATATTACGTATACGTCCGTACGACAGAGCAAATCAAAGAAATTGAATAAATAAATATATTTAAAAATAAAATTATATTTTAAATACATACTTAAGAGTAATAATGGTCAGAGAATTTTCTTGTGCTCGCGAGCATTTCGAAAGATTTTGAGACAATTTTAGCCAGAGGCATCTTTGGACCAAAGCAAACTGTTGCCGTTTGCTGTTTGCGGATGATGATGCTGTTTGGGGACCAGTTTAGTGGGTGACAGTGAAGGCACCGCAAGCCAAAATTTGATCATGACCGCGTAAAAAGAAAATGAAAGAGATCTGTCTAAATATAAGTACAATATATAAACAAACAATCAAACGCATACCGCAATCAAAATACGTTTGTATCAATTAAATTGAAACTGAAATTGAAATTGAAAAGAATTGTGTAACAAAAGAAGCGTCAACTCAATATGAATAAGACTATACTGCACTGGAGCTATTTAAACTTTAAGGATGTGCCCATGGATTTGTTTCTCTACGAGGACCTTGAGGAGGTCTATCTCAAAGAGAACTATATATCTGTTATACCCAAATGGCTGCTCAATATAACAACACTCAAGTTCATTCATTTGGCTGGCAATAATCTCAGCGAATTGCCCGCGGACATTTATATGCTGGAGAACCTCGAATTTCTCGATGTGTCCAACAACGAGCTGAAGGAGCTGCCCACAACACTGGGTCTGCTGCTGCAGCTGCAACAACTGAATGTTAGTGGAAATCAGCTAACAGAATTGCCAGTGGGTAAGTCTATATCGGATTGTAATTAGTTCTCAGTTCCATTGGCAATGAACTCATTATTTCCGAACTCTTCCTTTAGAGCTGAGCAGCTTGCGCAATTTAGAGATTCTGAACATTGCCAAAAATCAGTTCCGTCGTCTTCCCCTGCAACTCAGCGAATGCGTGCGTCTCAACGAGCTCAACGTGAGCGACAACGTGGCGCTGTTGCATCTCCCAGAGCGGATCGCCAATTTGCCCATGTTGCAGTCACTCGCCGCCGATCGTGAGTCGATTTTACATATAAAAGAGAAAAAGTAGTGTTCAGATTTGATTTCTTTATTCTCTTGCAGGCTGTGCTCTTGTTTATCTACCGGCTGCACTCTCCAAGTTCATGAACCATGTGCGCATCTTTCACAACACCTCCGTCAACTATATACCCATGGTCTACGAACGTTTCTATCAGAACTTTTACGACAACAGACAGAAACTGACACCACTGTAAGTAAAGCGAGAGTATACATTTAACTAAATACCATTACAAATTGTCAATTTAAACAGTTCCATCTCCAAGAAGGGGCTCTTCTGGGTGCGTGAGCTAGAGACGAACAATCGCCTCCTCTTACCGGTGGGTACTCGTAAGATATTCCCCGTTCCCTCGGCTGAGAACCAGGTCACGCTCTACGATGATTGTTTGCACGCGCTGCAAACAATGAATCGCCAATTGCCCGTCTATGACAATGCTGCACTGCATCGTCTGCTACCCGAGCCGTACATGAGCTCGCACATCAACAATGGACCCATTGCCCGCTGCACGACTACCAACTGCTCCAGTTGCCTCTATACAACGTACTACTTTATGGTTGTCAAGCGGTAAGTACTGAGGCGGCACTTAAACCGGTTCGATTAAGACGTTACCTTATCAAAATTGAATTGAAATTTAAATTGCTTAAAATTGCTTTAGTTTTGTTTAAAAATTTCATTTTCGCCAGAATTCAATTTTTTGTATTTTTCAAAAATTCAAAATATTATATCTCTAGTTTTAGCTTGCAATCCACTTCATAGTATAAAACAACACTTAATATTTGATTCTGAGATGGTTTTCTATTAAAAATTCAGCCAAAATTAAAAAAAGTTTTGGCTTTTTTTAATTTTTCTGTATTTCACAAAGAAAGAAATAAATAAATTCATGTCAGCTATGTAAAATCTTCCTCATAACTTGTCTCAAATCTGCTGATCGTATTTAGGCTTATTTCTTTTGATTTTTAATCGCGGTTGCACTAATCACAGGAAATCTTAAAAAATATATTCTAGACATCTGTTTCACAGAGGTCGCAACAGCCTTAGCCTAGACTTTCCCCCTCTTCCTATTCTATCTTCCATCTGTGGATCATCGCAAGATAATTTTTAACCCCATTTCTTTAAATTTTTAGACGCGGCAGCGCTTCAAAGCAGCTCTTCACCTGTAACTTCTGCACACACAACTGCGCACTTCAATGGCTCTCGGTCAACGGAAAGAAATACTATCAGCTGGACTGGAAAGTTTCCGATGACGATGATGACGATGATAATGATTAGACATTAGCCCGATTAGACGATATTTGTAGATGTTTGTATATAATATTTGCATTGTTTAATTAGGTGTTAGTTTCATAAATGTTAGTTAAATGCTTAAGTTCGTTAAAGAGAGGTTATTAAAGTGTCCCAATTAACTGCTGGCAACCGGCGCCCTTTAAATCCAGGGGATGCACTCGAACAACCCATCCGATAATCTCAATCAAAAGTAACTCTGTGTCAGTCCACGCTCATGGACATGCACATAATCATCCAGAAGACAATGCGATGCCTCGGGAAATGCACTACGACAATTGACGCCATGTCTGCCCATTTTATAAGCATTCACATACCGCACATCCAGAGATCTATGGGGCCTAAGGGTAGCAAAGGAGGAATGGAGTCGGGTCTACAAATCATTGTTTAACTACTCACGTCAACAGTCTGTGCAGCAACTGGGCATAGAGTCCACTGTGCTCATGCACCTGGCCATTCTCACAGATCAAACGCTCCACACAAGATCTGCCATCTTGGCCCCGTTGATTCATAAATTCCTCAGCAAACTCGAACAGCATCTGCTGCGGTTCATCCACCTCCTCAAACTCCTCTTCTTGCACTTGCTGCCGCTGTTCTTTGGTCAGTCTGAGTGGTCCCTTTAAATCACGTCCATTCCAGAGTTTCCACCAGTAGATAGGCGACGTTGGCTCACGGAATTGATAGTGATAATTCATGAGCCAGACCAGCTGGCGCCATGGATTCTTCTCCTGAAAGTCAACGGGAAATGCGGTGCCTGCAACCATCTATGAAAATCAATTAAAGTAAGTAATTAACAGTGTTAATATTGCAGTTTGAATTAAAAAAACTGGGTTCGATTCCCATCCTTCCATGTTTAAAAGAGCAGTTATACATAAAAATGTTCCATCACCGTAAAAAAAACACTAATATTTATATTGTTAATACCTTTACAACGCCACCATCTTGGAAGATGAGAAAACGCTTCTGTCGGCGATGATGACGCCATGAGGTCAAATTGGCCCCCTGGGCATTCACAGCTTCCAGCGCAAACAGCAGCCAGGCGAGTAATCCACTGCAGCATTCGATGCACATATAAATATGTATAAATAAATATATATTTATTTATTTTTATAATTCTTATTCCAATTTATATTTTCCACTCACATTAAATTCATTTTGTCCGCTTCTTGTGTTGACAGCTCCGTTGGCTGACCGTTTATGCTGATTCGATAGCTTCTGATTAGCCTAGCATTGATCTCGACGCTTTATGGACTCACCCATCAAGTGACAAACCCAAGTGAGAGGTGTGAGAAAAATGCACGTGCTTTCGGCGGGTTTCCTACTTTACCATGTCCGCTCAATTAACACATTTTCAAACTGTCTGCACCGGTTCTGTTTTATTCTGTCTCGTTTTTCAGTAGTGGATAGGCTTCATTTAAGATCTAATTAGTGTTAAGTTTATTATTGATATTTTCATTGGAGTTTAAGCTAATAATAAATTTTAAATGCTTAAATAGTGGAACTCTTTGAACTTTAAAACCTTATAAATTTAAATAAAAGATACATTTTAAGCACAAAGTATTATCCCAAAAAATTCCAGTCCATTCTCTTTTTGATATGAATTTTTTCCAAAAAAAAATAAAATATTTGACTATGAATAAAACTCGTAATAAATACTAAATATGATTATGACATTATTGGAAAATCATAACTTAAAAATCAAATTTTTGAAAAAAAAAAAAGTTTCACCAAATAAGAAAATTTTGTATGCTTACACGACACTGAAAGCTTTTTAACAAAAAGTGCTGGTGAAAAACGATCGTGTGACGCGGCTTTGAATGATATTTTTAAAAATGTTCAAACATTTTACATTTGTATTGCTTTAAATTTGCGGAATTAACGATAGTAGTTCAGCAACAATCGTTTTATTTACAGCATTCCAACCAGGATGTTATGTTCAAGCTTTATATGAATTTGTAAAAGAGTGAATCGACTTTAGTGGCACCAACTCCTTGGCAACCACCGTGCACCCAACCACCGCAGATATTTATTTATCTACCAGTTGCTGTTGCTGCCATGGCGAATTGTGGCATTGCCATAGTGCTGTTTGTTCCATTTATCGAACACTGAAAATGTCGAAGCAGTTTAAAATTTCCAAAAATTACTCAAGTTAATTAAATTCCAAACTCAACTTTTGGCAAAAACAAAAAATTAAAATAAAATAAAGCAAATAAAATTTCGCATAAACTTAAGCTAAATTTAGAGGTGTAAAAAATTTGGATAATTTGGAAGAGAAGAGCCGTTAGAATGTTGCGACTGCCAGGAATGCCACTGCTGCCAGGTGCGCAGTTCTATGACGTGAGTAGACGAGCCGAGTTTGTCCACGATTCCGATATTAACACCTTAGCTGCTGGTTCATATTGTAGTATAGCAAACACCGGCATCCGCGGCGACAGACGCTGATGCACTACCAGGGCATACACATGCTCTCGGATCGACGGGAGCCGGAGCTGGTGGAGCCAAACGGACCGCTTGTGGATCCCAAATGTCCACCTGTGGCCACCGAGATGAGTGCCATGTGGACGCCGAAGATAAGCATCAAGCTGCCACCTTGGCTGGCCTACGATAAGCAGGTGCTCTGCTTCAATGCCTACTTCAAGGAGCCGCTGACGGAGGTCTATCATGCCCCCTATCAGGTGCGCAAGGTGAAGATCTACTTCTATCTGGAGGATGGCACCATGCAGATCACCGAGCCCAAAGTGGAGAACTCTGGCATACCGCAGGGCTGTCTGGTGCATCGTCAGCGTATTCCCAAGTCACCGCCGGGTGATCGTGAGTTCATTTCCATCTTTGACCTGAATGTGGACACCAATGTGCAGATCTTTGATCGTGTCTATCACATCAGTGGCTGTGACATCTTCACACGCCAGTTCCTCAATCGGGCGGGCATTCCTGTGCCCGTCTCCCTCATGGAGCCCAAGTAGGAATTTCCTATCCAAACTCATAAGAAAACGTATTAAAATTGATCTCTTTTATGATCTTTAGTGATCCCACTACGGAAATGCGCAAGCGTTCTGCTTTGAAACAGACGGCCAGACCGGATACGAGTACTCTGCCCAAGCGACATTCATTTGCTCAGTTTCTGGAGTTTGATCGTCGGGTGCTCAAGTTCCAGGGCTATTGGAATGATCGTTCCGAGTTCGGTGATGTACGCAAACTGGACATTTGCTACTATCTGGCTGATGATACCATCGATATTAAGGAGAAGTTCCCTAGGAATTCGGGTCGTGAGGGACCCAGCACGTTTCTGAAGCGCGGAAAGTTGCCCAAAGAGTTTACGGGTCTCGCTTTGCCGGGTCAGCAAACTTCCGTAACTCTGTTGAATGTTCTGGGTACCAATATGCGTGATGTCCGCTATGTGACAGATCCACTGAATACGGGCCAGAAGCAGGTTCAACACTATACGGATCAGGACTTACAAATTGGCGCCGTGCTCAATGTCTTTGGACGCGACGTAATCCTGACCGGCTGTGATCAGTTTACCCAACACTACTACAGAGAGAAGGTAGGAGGCAGTGAGGCAAAACTACATACATGTATCGAAAAATCGATAATTTTAACTCGATAATTTTATTTTTGACGATATATCGATTTGACGGTTTTGACATTTCGAGTTAAGAATCAGTCTATAATTTGGATCAGAATTATATAACGATATTAATTTCTAAATAAATTATATCTTCAGTATGGCATTCAGGACTTTACGCCTCAGCCTCAGCCGGATCGGAGTGATGAGCGACCTTACCACCAAGGTCATGCACGTCGCCTGCCGCCCTACAATGGCTGGGGCAGCTACGAGGACTCCGAGGGCAATTGCATCACCGTGGAGCCCAAGGCACCGCAGGCCGACTTCAAGAAGCTCTTCAAATATGACGGCTGCATCCTTCGCTTTGGCGCAAAGCTGATGTCTGTCATAAGGGAGAATTGTGAGCGCAGCTTTGTAATCAGTTACTACCTGGCCGATGATACGGTTCAGATCTATGAGATCGCCCGACGCAATTCCGGATTTGTGGGCGGTGAGTTCCTGAAGCGAGCACGGGTTCCGCTGCCTGGCCAGGAGAAGTTCAGCTCGGCACGACCGGAGTATTTTCGTGCCAGTGATTTCTACATTGGCTCCACGGTCAACCTCAAGGATCACATCTTTCACATCATTTCGGCGGATGAGTTCACGTTGCTCTACATGGAACAACATCCCAATGAGGTGAACCAACTCTTGATTGATTTCTGCTCCTTAGCTCTGATCTAATGAATGTATTGTCCTCTCTAGTTCCCGGTGGCTGACATTCGCTCGATAATGCAAAAGATTCGGGATGCAGTGCGTCCGCAGTACAAGCAGTTTGTGCTGCGTTGCAAGCCGGATGTTGATCTGGGCGACAGCACCACCGTTAGCTACGACAAACTCAAGTCAACCCTGTTGTCTTATCTGTCCAAGGAGTCACTGTTGAACCACGAAATTGTCACCGTCTGCCGTTTCTTCTCGGCGGAGCAAATGCCACCGCCAAGCTGCGATCGGAATCATGTGCGAGCCGCCGCTCAACTGGAGCTGAAACGCGCCCTGTGGAACAATGTGGAGGAGCTGACCGAGCACCTGAGTCACATCAATCCCACTTGCAAGCCGTACATATCGGAGGCACAAGTGAGATCCACGCTACGCGGCTGTCGATTGCCCTTCAGCCTGGAGCTGGTCGAGGATATATTGCAGGTGCTGCAACGGAATTCACAAGGCGAAATTGAGGTGCGCGATGTGCTGGGATTCTTCAACATGAGTGCCGACCAGGTGCCCGATATTGCACCCCTCAACATCGCCTTCGAGCTGTGCCCCAAGCTGCCGTTTCTGCACAAGGGTCGCCTGGTGGATTTCAATTGGTTTCTACAATATTTGGGACTGGAGGAGGAACTGGTGCGCGATAACTATTAAACAATCTTGTACGACTCGGTTTAGTTCAAAGAACTACTTCAAATGGAGGAATTCTAAATGACATGGGCAATTCCTCGATTTCTTGTAGTTCTTTAAACTAAATGAATAAAATCGACTTTTATCCAAATTAACTTTGCATTATATAGATCTACTATATCGCACATAAATCAGCCGAGTATCTAAGGTTAACAATTATCAACTGAAATTCCACAATCGTTGGCTTTATAAAAAATTGCATCTTGTGTTGTGTATATACAAAAAAGACAATATCGTGGCAAATGCATTTTTAAAATCTTTAGGAATGCGCGAAACTGTGTGCTTATTAACTAATTGTAAACGTTGCTGCTTATAAAAAACATGTGTGGGGAGGTTTCTTTCATTGTGCCTTAAAGTTTTGATTCAGTGAGCCAATTGAACGATTGCGGCTTGCGATCCGACGATGGGCTAATTGCCACGTTGATAATGGTGGGCTTATCCGTCAGTTGATTGGCCGCCTTAACGGCCGACTGCAGCTGGTCGATCTCGGTGCAGAAATAGCCGGTCATGCCGAACATTTTCATCATCTCCTCGTAGCGCACTTGAACGCCCAAAGCTGATGGTGGTGTGCTAAAAGCGAAAACATGATAAGATTAGTAAACCAAACCAGTTAAGCTGATAAGCTAAATGTCTTACATTTGCGTTAGGTCGCCCTCGCTGCGTATGGCTTCGAAGGTGTCCTTATCAAAGCCGCCGTAAATGCCATTGTTGTTCACAATGACAATGGTAATGGGCAGCTTGTAGCGTACCATTGTCTCGATTTCCATGCCAGAGAAACCAAACGCACTGTCGCCTTCCACGCACAGCACACGCTTTCCGGGTGCAAAGTCGCGGCAATAGAGCGCAGCGGCAACGGCAAAGCCTGGACCCACTCCCATGGTGCCAAAGGTGCCGGCATCGAGACGATGACGGGGCTGCTCATTGAGCAGCATGGATCGACCAATATCCATGGTATTGGCGCCCTCACTAACAATAATTGTATCACGTGGCAGCAGTTCGCGCAGATGGTGGAAGACCGCATAGTAGTTGAGCGGCGTCGTTGTGTTCAATGACATTTGCTGGACTGTGTCGCGATTCTGTTTACATTTCGCTGCCAGTTGCTTCCACCAATCCTGCTCGTAGCCAAAACGGAAATTCACCGCATTCATCTGCTCGAAAAGCTGCTCCGCGAAGGGACGGATGTCCGCCTGGATTGCAACCGACGAGATAACCGAGTTGTGCAGCTCCTCGGGACAGATATCCACCTGGATGAACTTGACATCTTTATCGTAGCGTGGAGCGCGTCCGAAGTGCAGAATCCAGTTAAGACGAGCGCCCAAAAGCAGCACCACATCGGCCTTTTGCAGTGCCAAGGTGCGTGCGGAGGAAACACACTGAGCAGCCGTATCGGAGACGACACCCTTGCCCATGGGAGTTGGCAGGAAGGGTAGATTTGTGTTTTCAATAAAGTGGCGAAGTGTGTTCTCCGCATGAGCGTAAGCCGAGCCCTTGCCAATGATCACCAGCGGACGCTTGGCCTGGCGCAGCAGCTGGGCAGCACGAATGACCTCGTCATGTGGTGGATAGACCAATGGTGGTGGAGGATGCGGCAATGCTTTGTAGATACGCGACTCAGTTGCCTTCGATTGCAGAATATTGCCGGGGAAGTCCAAATAGGCCACGCCAGGACGACCGTAGGTGGCATAACGCACCGCCTTCTCCACGTGCAACGGAATGAGTGCAGCAGTCGGTGGACGTGCGGCATACTTGCAGTACGGACGCGATAGCTCCACCTGAGGGCACTCCTGGAAGCCGCCAATTCCCTCGTGATCCTGATTCGTGGCACCTCCAATAACAATCAGTGGCCAGCAGTTAACCTGAGCATTAGCCATGCCACCTAAAAAATTCAAATATTAATGAAATAGACAGCAAATAGAATTAAATCCTGTATTACACACCAGTTACATGGAGCAATCCAGGGCCGGAAACAACCAGACAGACGCCAGGCTTCCCCGTCATGTAGCCAATGGCTTGAGCAGCATAGCAGGCGGCCTGCTCATTGCGCATTCCAATGTACTTGAGTCCAGCGGCCTGAAAGGCCATGGACAGCTCGATGACGGGAATGCCAATGATGCCGAACACATAGTCCACGCCCTGCAATTCATTAGCAAGATTAAAAATCAAAATATTAGTTTATTTTTAAGAAGTCTTAATTCCCTTGCCCTGTATTTAATATTCGACTAATCGCTCCTATGATATATGTATATATGATATAGTAGTCATATGTTAGCCAAATTTGGTCATAGATTGTGTTCTGTAAAATTAGTTTAAATATCTTAGTTTTTAGTTAATTTTCGACCGATTGGTCTTATGGCAATCATATGAAAAAGAAGTCCGATTCAAATTAAATTTGTTCAGAACATAATACCTTATGCCCCATATACAATCTTAAGATTGGTCCTGATCAGCAATACATATTCAATATGGGGTCTTCTTCTCCTTCTCTAAATCATTAGACATTCCTGGACAACGTTCTTATACCCACTACAAGGGTAAAAGCAAATCTGATAGGCATCAAACTGATAAGTGATAACAGGAATGTCTCGCAGCCTTTTATGACATCAAGTACAACCAAAAAGGTTGTAAAGTTAATGTATGTACAATAGTTTAAAGTTCAATTGGGCAATTGCAATTGGCAAATTCGTGAGGGGCCTCTGTGAATCTGCTTATTGATTTTAATCAGTCGCGAAACTCGTGTGATTTACTGCTTAATTCATGGGGTCGTGTTCCAAACAACTTTGGAACATTGGGGCCGTAGTTTCTTTTCTATCAAGATCCGTTCGTATCTATATCGCTATTAAAAGCCACCGGTTGGCAACAACAACAACTACAACGATAATCAAGGCAACAAACACATATGTACACATACTTTAGTGTGTGCAATAACAACAATGCTTGGACACTTTTGAGTACTTTTGAACTTTGTACAACAAACAGTTGGCAGATAAGCTACAAATGGTGCATGGACACCGTTAATTCTACAGTTGAACGCACTGCACACTCTTTATTCCCACAGTTGTTGTTGGTATGCAAAACCAACAAAAACTGCATATCACAAAAGACGGAGGTAAAAGGCCGCCGCTAAGCCAGCAGAGGCCGCAATTATTAACTTACCTGTTGCTTCAACGACTCGGCAATAATTTGTACAGCTTCCACTTCGGTCATTTTAATGTTTTTATTGTGCTAATTGTTAAAGTAATGTGCACGCTGTCGCGTTAACGCGTTTATTTTATAACTTTTTACTAAAATATCGACAACAAAACAGAAGTGTTAAGTTTGCGTTAATGTTAAATTAAAATTATGTTATACTCAAAATGGGCATGTTATTAAGGCACGGTGTGACCAGCTTTGTAGCTGGCCAAACTCTGGCAGCACTGAAATTGCAATACGTTATCGATAGTTGGGCGCGCACAACTGTAATTTGAAAATGGTTAAAAAAAAATTTCTTAAAAATTATTGATTAAAATAACTGCAAGGAAATCTCAATTTAAAACAGTATTTTTATATCATACAATACAAAATGAGTATTAATGTATTAGGTGTAGAGGGTATCTTTTAGTCGACAGGAGCAATTTTACTTGTAACATATCCATTTTGTACATATTTGGGTAATTACAATGGGTTTCGCAAATTATTTGTGTAAATAGTAGAGGGAAAAAAACTTTTGCGCAGTTTTTCGAATTGTATTTTTAGAAAGCTCTCTTGACATGGTTTCTTCATAGGCTCAAGACCTTGATGTTAATTCATTAAAGTCATTTGTCAACAAAGTCAAAAAAAGAAAAAAAATACGAAGTTTGCACTTCTGCATTTTGATTAACATTTAACTAATTGTTGTGTAAATTTTGGTGTTTTTTGCTTGAATGCGCAAAAATTAACGTCGGCAGAGACCGCAACCAGTTTGAGTAATTCCCCCATGACAAGTCTGAGGCTATTTTCGACTGTTTTAGTTGCTTTGTCTAAACAAAACAAGACGTTCTTGTCTTGTGGGCAAAGTTTTGAAGCGAAGCGGGAGCAATAATCTTAAAATAAAACAACATGATTTACAACAATAAATAGACAGCTTTAACTTTAATAGGACTCGCACCCGAGAGTGCAATTAAAATATATGTATGTATGTACAAACGAAAATTATTATATGGCATTATTACTACAACATCACAGCAAGTTGCCAAGACACAAATTACAACTTTGTATTGACAACATCCTCGCTTGGTTCGGTGGTTTTGACCTCATTCCACTTTTGTATCTTTCCCGAGCCAAAGACCCAGAAAAATATGGCGGGCAAAATATAAGCGGCAGCACCAATTATGAATATCCAGAACCAATCATCGATGGTATTCTATAAAAATATATTTAAAATCAAAATTATAATTAATATATAATTATGTAATTTATATATTATTAGACTTGCCGTTTCCGAAGTAAATGCGGCCACAATCAATGGCGAGAAGAATCCTGGCGTGGTGCCCAGACAATTGATAATGCCATACATGGTGCCCGCAAAGTTGGGCGCCAGATCCTGAGAGTTGGCCAAATTGGAGGAGGTGGCGGCACCATTAAAGCCCAACGAGATGGTCATGATCGCCACACACACATATGGGTCTCGGCCAAAGAAGGCCAACACGATCAGCATTATGCCTGGCAAGATGTGAGCTAACCAAAAAATTAAATATATTAATATCAAAGTCAAATCCTCAATTCCTCATTTGTTGTACTCACAAGGAATGCAGAAAATCTTTCGAGTGAATGTCATTGTCCACCAGCCCTTGCGACGTATCCAATCGGCAATGGAGCCAAATCCAAAGGCGGCCAGGAGGCGAGCGATGTGCGGCAAGCTGGACAGGAATCCGGCGGAGGACAAATCGAAGCCCAGCACTTCGCTTAGGAACTTGGGCGTGGCGGTCAGCAGGAAGAACAGACCCCACATGCTGCCGTAGTGCAGCATGGTCAGAGCCCAGAAGGGCATGGAGACAACCAGCTGCCTGTATGGAGGCCATTTCTAAAGGAGAAAGATAAATATTAAATCTATAGTTCGAACAAGTTCTGAATATATCTGAGAGTTCCAAAAATTTAAGGAATCAAGAAGTTAAAAAGAAGTATATGGATTCAGAGTAAACTGAGGTAAGAATACATTCAATGTACAAAAACGTGAAAATATTTGGAAATTAAACTTAAGAAAGGCAAATGCTGAAAGAATATATCTATATCTAATTAAATATTATTGATATTGGCTTTGTCTAATTTATGCTTTTCCAAGTTTTTTCAAAATCTATGATCTCTAATTCAAAATTACATGCTAGGTTTACAAACTTCGATATTCTAAGTATTATATGTCTAAATATTTTAATGTAATCCTTTCCACTTTAATTTCCAACTTACCGGTTTGTTGCCCACTGTTTCGCCAAGACTGTTCTCAATGAACTCCCGCTCCTTGAGGCTGATGGTGCTGTGCTCTGCCGGCGTATCGGCTATCAGATAGAACCAAAGTCCCACCACAACAAACACGATGATGGCCACTACATAGAAGGCCCAGACCCAGCCAAGATTCTCGATGATAACGCCACAAAGTGGCCAAGTGATGACAGTGCCAAATGTGCCGCCCATCAATGAGGCAACAAACTTGCCCTTCTCATCCGGTGGAGACCACTTTGATACCAAATTGTGGCAACACGGATAAACCACGCCAGTGAACAGACCAATCAGAAACCGAATGGTGAACACCGCATATTTATCCCACGCAGCGGCAAGAGGTGTTAACGCGGTCAACACCGCGCCCGCCAGGCAACTGTAGCCCGCCACGTTGCGTCCTCCAAGCATCTCGGCCAGAGTGCCGCCTGGCAACGAGGTGATCATGTAACCATAGAAATATCCACCCAGCAGCAATGCCTGATCCTGCTGGGACCATTCGTAGCGGTTGCCATACTGAAAATGCAAATAGAATAAAATTCAAGTTGTATTAGAATTAGAATGTTAATAAATTTTGGTTAATTTTAATACATACATCTGGTTTTTCAACAACTGTGCCATTCTCGTATCGCTCCTCGACCATTGCAATAATGTTGATTGACAGATTAACCCGCATCATATAATTGACCAGGCAAATCATGAACAGCATTATGGCCACATTCACGCGCTTCGGCACATAAACTGCGGATGATAATTAATATTGATTCTTATTATTATTGTTGCTGTTGATTGCTAACTATTCATTAAAGCTGTCTATTTATAGTTGAACAGCAGCCGATCTTAGATCTGTCAAATTTTTCTTTATTTCGTTTTGCGACCTGTCAGGTGTCTAATAAACAACGCACGCCAAAAAATCAAAAAACCCAATATTTGCCGATCTCATTTTACGGGGATTTTTGGTTGTGGCTCATGTGAAACTTATTTATGTGACATTTCGAGGTTTATACCACTTGAAAATCATTTAAAAGGTATATGTGTTATACATTGTTTGAAAAGTGTAAAAGTATAAAAAGTCGAATATTTATACATTAAGTTAGCTTAAGGCCTTAGTTGCTAAAGCTCTTTGTTTACTTATAATTTTGCATTGTTAGTAATCTGTTTACAAATAAATACATTAGGTTTAGTATCACTTTTCAAAAACTAAAAAAATTAAATTACAAATTATATTTATTATACCCCTTAAAAAAATATTAGAGTTTTCAATCCTTTTAAAGGTTTTGTTTACATAAATTAAAAAAAAAAAAAGCTAAGCAAAAATAAATTAAGAAAATTTAACCCCCAATACTTTTTTCAGGATATCTTCGAGTCGAACATTCTTAAGAAAAGTTTTAAATATTTTTGATTGACTAAAAATAAAATAATAACGAGCACTTACAGCAGGGCATAACAGCCATTTTGGCAGGTTGTTATTGTGATTTGAGCCACACGCCGATGTTAACTGAAATGAAAGACAATAACAGGAAACGATGGTTAAAGACATTATCATAACGAATGCGGCGAAGGGAAGTTGAATTCGATTTGTATAGTATAAAGTTGTAATAAGTGTTTAATTCAATGTCGTTAAATGCGAGAATGCGGAGGTGGTTTTTGACTGGCATTATTATGTCAGCTGATCTCTGATTCAGGAGCCGGTATACCCCCTAAATCGGAATCGGAGATCAGCTGACATAATAATGAGAGGATTCAGGAATCTGGATTATGCATTATTGACGCTTCATCACAATCAACTTTACCTTGTTCATCTCAATTTTTGTTTTTATAAGCAAAACTAATTAGATCTTATATCTCTCTCTTATTCAAATTGTTACTAATTTATAAAATTTAATTGAATTGAAATTGTTGCGCATTGAAATTCACTCAGACATATAATATAATGCATAAATATGTAAGTATGAATGACTATTCACATTAGGTTCATTAAAATTTTCACGTGTTGGTGATAAATTTAACCAGTTAAGAGACGTTAATAGTCGTTTAAATCATATGGCTACAAATTTTCAATTATTATTTCTGCCGCTTAAATGAAACCGAATATTATTACTAATGACTCATGAGTATTCATCATGACAAATATGTGTTGCAAATATTGTCAAATTTGTTTGGCAAATTATAAATTGAAAAAATGTAGCAGTCTGGCAGCGTATTTAATCTTCATGCTTAAACCATTTTTAATTTAAATACACGTGTCGTTTTAAATGCATTTATCATCTGAGTTTAGTAAAGTTGAACGATATGTAGATTATACACAAGTATTTATTATCTGTTCAAGCTTTTAATCACGTCTCAGATGGGTTTTTGGCAATACGCACGTGTGACGGCATTAAAGCTTAATTGAGTTATAAACATGACAAATGGGAATATCAAAAGCTTTTAAAGTGTTTTGAATTCTATTTTGATTTAGACTACTGGCTATGGCTATCATTGGCTGTCATTATTGTTGACAGATTTCGGTGATAAGGTAATTGTATTGCAACACGCTACTCGAATTATCGAAAATACTCGTACTTTCATCAACAATTCTATCCAGATCAAAGTCATTTGTTTAAGCTTTAAATAGTTGATCTTTTTAGGGAGGGGAATGGAACAATTGTAACATTTAAATACGAGTATTTTACAGCGACGCCCTTGGCACGTCGGAATCAAATATTGGATTCAATATAAGTATAATTTGGACAGCTGTTCGAAAGCAATTCAAAATATTGCACATGCAGTTCGTCAATTGCAATGGTTGGTAGCCTCGTATATGTTACGTGTATTTGCTTGACAGGGTTAACTAAGTCAGTTTTTCAGGTAGTACATAGTTGGTCATAATCAGTAGGCAAAAATAAAGTACGAATTCCAGTAAAGTAAAGCTTGCATAACGTTAAATTTAAAGTGGTCTAGATTTTGAACAAATCTCAGCTAAAGTTCTGGATAATTTATTAGATCTATTGACCAGGTATTGATAAATACCACTGGTAACGGGAAATTAAATAAAGTTAAGATTGTGGCATGCCTTTAAATCATTCAAATTGAATTAGTTAATCTCTTTAGAGAGATTGCACCAAGTTCCAAGAACAACAACAACAAAAACACCATAAACTAGTGATAAGCAATCGGCTTGGTTTTGCCAAAGCTCTGAATGAACGGAAGAAATAAAGAAAAAAACACACATAACATAAAAAACAATTATAAGAAAATAAAAAACAAAAACAATAATCGAAAGTTATAAGTAATTAAAGTCTATAGCCCTAATATATACCGTTATCAAGTGCACTGCTCAAACATAAAAAAAAATGAAAAAAAAAAAAAAACAATGTAATTTGTTAGGTGTATTAAGGTGACCGGTAGTTGAATATATATCTACTTATATAAAAAACTATCAAAACGTATACGTGATTTGCATTTGCGAAAAATTCATTTATTAAGATACGAATGTGCCACCAAAAATAGATTTCGCATTAAAGATATTCCAGCAATGATATCCACATTAAAGATATTCCATTTAAGATAACCCATGGCCAAGGAAACGTGCACTGAACATTTATTTTAATTGGCTCAAAAAAAGTAAATACAACAACAAACTTATGCCCAAAATAACCTTTGAGTCTGATATCATATGTAGTACTACATCCCAAAAAAACCTCTGCATGTATTATGCCAAAATACAGATATGTATAATTAAATAGATTCACACTGATAGCTTAATTAATGCACTCGGTTTGTACGTGCTTATGATCGTTTTTAGATATTATAAAAGCTTAAAAAAAAAACACTTTGCAGTAATTCAAAAATTATATTATCTTATGGCCATTCACTTGTTATATTTATAGAAGCATTTTTAAGTCAACTTAAATTAGTTGACTTAAATGGAAAAATATATTTTATGTTTTATTTTTGCGGAGCTCTAAGAATTGCCTAAGATTTTTCAAAATAAACTATTTGCATTGATTTGCATGTTTTTACTGACAATTGATTGACTTGTTTTAGATATACCTTGTATATAATACTGGGATTCTCATGAACAATACTACTTGGAATTGTTTAAGCTATTGAACATTTTTGCAACCAATTACTGGTGACTAGTTTAATCAGTCACTGTGACAAATCTGTTTCTGCAGAGTGTAAAAGCCCATTTATTTACTCATTTTATCTAGATCTATTAGCTACTTTAGAATCTTGGCAAATTTCCCGAATGAATGATAGAGTGAGCAAAACAATTATTACCACAATTACAGCCGTATCTAAGTGTAATTTACCCAGTCGAAAATGTGCGGAAATTACCATGTACCAATATCAATATCAAGAGTATATTTAGGTCGAGGATGTTGCTGTATGTGTATTTCTCTAATCGGGAGCGTCGGGCTTTATCAACGTCATTGCCTGTGCTGGCTTTAAAAAATCAACTCAAAAATTTATGATATTATAAAGTGAGGGCAAAGAAGAAATCGTAATTGTAAAATATATGAATACGATTATATATGCCATAATACACAGTCATTTGATAAAAGGCAGGTTGGCAAATGGTAAATGGTAAATGATTCTCATAATTGTTAGCTTAATCGTCAATTATTCGGCTGTAAAATTAATAATTGGACTCGTGTTGCAATGTTTATAGGTCCATAATGAATTGATTTACCAGCTGAGAAGCATAGTATTAATAATACATATAATCAAGATAAAAAGTCCAGGGGGTAACGATATCACGGTATTGGGATATGTATGCTATGGGATATTCCCAAAAACCGTTAGCTATCAATGCTGATGATACACATAAGAAATTGTATACCTGATAGTATAGATATTATATACCCATAGCACGCGTGCTTTGAGCATTTACATAAGACATGAGCTCACAATTGACATGGTTTGGCAGTTTGCATCTATCTCTATAGGGTTTTGTTTTTATCTATTTTTTTATTTTGTGTCTCTTTCTGGCTTTTAAAAAACAGTTTAAATAGTTCGATTTTAGTCAGTTTTGCATGGCTATCCGATTGTTTTGTTTGTTTCTTTTCTATTCGTCTCGTCTCGCCTCGTTTTGTTTTTATTTTTATTTGTATTTGTATTTTTGCCGCTCAATTCTGCAAACTAATTCAATGGCAATGAACCGTATCTCGCATGAAATTGAAATATGTAATACGCTCTACCAGTTAGTAGCAGTTACTTATCTATTTTTTGTTTCATTTATTTTGATTGTTTAGTGCTTTTTAGGTTCTCAGTGATCGAATTGAATTCCAAATTTGCACTTATTTCCACAGCAATTGCATTTTTGCACGTTATACTTAACTTTCGAATATCAATCAAATTGAGTAGGAAGTATACCCTTAATTGTTTAACTGGCATATACCCTCTACAAATAGTAGTCAAGTCTGTCACTTTCCCATGAATTGGGAATACTCTTGATAGTTACAGGGTATTCAAATGGAAAATACCATGGTATTGACTATAATTAGTGCACATATTTATTCAAATAATTAGCAACTCAATTAATGCAAAAATCAATGCGAAAAATTGCAGGTCAAAAATTAAAAAAATAAACAACAACAAAATTTAAAAAAGATAAAAAACAGATTTAAATTTGCCAAAGAGAACAACTGTAATTATTCACTCTCTTATATAACAATCGTATTAAATATAAACTCCGCTTTCTGATGTTTGATTATATAATTTGAATAATTAAAATAGCGCAACAAATGTGAAGAATTTTTGACTGAATTTGTAAAATATAGATTTCCGAGAGTTTTATGAGGGCTCATTAAAAGGCAAATCGACAACAACAAAAAACCAGTTGCCAGTTTAAATGTCAATTCATAATGCTTATTTTAACCCAATTTCACAAAAATAGAAGCAAGACAAACACGCGTTTCAAACACGTGAAAGTTTCTACTAGATTCGAACTTCGATTTTTCACTTAAATTAGAGTATATTTTAGTTAAAAAAATATTATATTTTAATATCTGTTTTGTCACTTGTCGAATTTCGTAACCGTTAACCGCACTGCACTAAATATCGTACGATATTCGCTTAGTTATCGTTTTAACGTTATTTTCGAGTCCTAGCACACACAGACACACACACACACACACACTCATACCCAATACACACTCACATTTGGGTACGCGCTGTTAGCAACCGACTGTGCGGCTGTGCGGGAACGAAGAGGGGTTAAACGGGAGCGGGAACGGATTTGGGAACTGTAACTACAGCTGAGAATGCCGCTCGACGAATGAAGCCAAATCGCCAACTGCCAATGGCATATATACTTTTAACTTACCTTATGAATCTCTCAGACAGAAACCTCGAGCAGCGCAAAAAAACAAAAAAAAAAAACCAAACGCAGCGCAACAAAAACAAAAACAAAAACGGTTCAAAATTGTTTAAATTGTTGTCGACTGTTGGCGGTTTCGAGATTGACGCTCCGTTCGCTCTGTTACCAGCTTTATTATTATACTCTCTCTCGGCTCTGATAGCGCGTCCAAACAAATATCGCGTGCGATTTATTGCACGCCGAGAAATTTTTAAAAATGTGAATAACAATTCACAAATTCGTGCTAAATCGAATGCCAATAATCAAACTTACAATAACAACAATTACGCTGGCAACATATTAAATAAACATAAATAATACTAATTTTTATTTCTTGTTTTTTTTTTGTGCCAATCGCACGTGTTTTAATTTTATATTTAAGTCTATGTTTTAAATTATGCATATTTTTAGCGATGTCATAAAATGGGAAAATACTTAGTAAGCAACCCAAAAGATACCCTGTACTTAAATATATAAAATATAGCCCATGGGCTTTAGAGATAATTCTAATTCTCAACATATTTGAGATGAAATAAATGATATACGATAATTGATACTGCCTATTTTGGGAATTCTAAAATGTAGAAAATTGTTATTTGCGTAGGCTTTAATTTTTTAGTGTTCTGCTTCACAACCCGTTTACATTCATTAACACCATTCGATCGGGGTACATAATCCCAATTAGCAATATCTTCGATGCAAAAAGTATTTTGTTTAATTAACGCACTTGTACAAAATATCAGAGAAGCGTTCAAATGACAAATTAGCGTGTTTTTTATATACTGTACTGTGATTTTAAAGTCTATTGAAGATTTGACATTCTGTTTGCATTGTTTTACTCGCTAGAGTACAGATACAAATTCAGATACAGATCTTATCAACTGTATTCTGCCTGACCAAATAAAGTCAACGCAATTAAGTAACAATTAACAACGTTCAGAATGTTCGTCGCACTTTAAATAATAAGGAAGCTAACAAAAATTAAAAAATATTTTTGCATGGAATTTCAAGACATGAATAGTTAAATTAACTGACCAAACTAATTAGCAGGGTATCTCAGGGCCAGGCAATAGGCATCGCCGTCGAAGGGCTAGATACCGAACTTCAAGTTTGTCATTAACCATGCAAACTTTCTGAATGTTAGGAATACTATAGACAAAATCGCGTAGGAGCAGCAGCTTCTCTGGGAGTGACAGATAATTAGTTTTATTGATGCATTTAGCTGCCTGTTGCTGATAAGCAACAGCTACAATGATAAGTGATAACAGTTGTTAATTTGCGTGGCGTTTGTGCTATCACATTTATCACAAGTGTTTTTAGTTAAGTACATGTGTTTCTAGCTGTTACGATTATTGTTTAGTTTAGTAATAGTGTTTTATCGATTAAACTGGTATTTATAATTTGGCTAAACATTTTTAAAATTTTTTATTTTGTTAAAGCTGAGCTTAAAAACATGTTCTTGAGTATTTGCTAGGTTCAACAGAGAATAAACAAATACAGGGGTGGTCAAAAGTATTTACACAACACTTAAAGTTAATTGTACTCGTAATTTGAGCTTACTTCATGTAAAGTTTGGTATCAATGGAAAGGTCTTTTGAATTCCTTTCAAATGATACCAAAACTTGTTTAATCCGTTAAGTACCCACTGATAAATTTGAGTTTTTGTAAAAGTCAATTTTTTTGACTTTTTTCCTGGGTCTCAAACAAAAAATGTTTTGATGCAAAAAGTTTCTTCAAACAATTTAAATAGTGACTGCAAAAAAAAATTTTAAAAAATCTCTTCGCTAGTATTTTTTATAATTTTTTGAAAACTGCCAAAAAGGCACTTTTTGCACGAAAATGAGGAAAATGGGCCTTTTTGGCAGTTTTCAAAAAATTATTAAAAATATTAGCAAAAAGATTTTTTAAAATTTTTTTTTGCAGTCACTATTTAAATTGTTTGAAGAAACTTTTTGCATCAAAACATTTTTTGTTTGAGACCCAGGAAAAAAGTCAAAAAAATTGACTTTTACAAAAACTTAAATTTATCAGTGGGTACTTAATGGGTTAAGGAAACTTTTATATCATTTGAAAGGAATTCAAGAGACCTTTTCATTGATACCAAACTTTACCTGAAGTAAGTTCAAATTACGAGTAGATTTAACGTTAAGTGTTGTGTAAATACTTTTGACCACCTCTGTATATTCGAATGCCACAATTTTGCACTACTTAAACGTAAATGAATTATGTAAGAATTAATTTGCATTTTGAAATTCATTTTGATGTATGCCAGTTCATGACATGTTCACGTAGACCATTCGGTGTGCACAGACTTTACCCACAAGTTTGCAATACTCAATGATTGACTCGCGTTCTCCGAAACCACCAACCATCTGTTTCAAAAAGAAGGAGATTTTTTAGTTTAATTCACAAAAATATGAGAGTAGTTTATTATTCTGTTTACCTGTATGAATCGCTGGTAAGTGATACAGGTTCTAGCATCAAGCAGAAGTTGTACGTCGTTTAAATGCTGATTCAAAAACTCATTCGCATCCTTGTCAGTGGCAACCGGATTGAGACGTTGATATTTCTTTGCATCAAGTTTACTACGTATATCTGGCATAGTAAAAGATACGGAGATATTATCAAAATGAAGCACAAAAGTTGTTGGTCGTCAGTTACCATCGGTTAGGGGCAACCAAACGTAAGTCTCTGGGCACAGCAAATAGGAGGCAGATAACTTTCCCTTGTAGCGCATCTTGGGACACGAGTGTATATAGAAGCCCATGTAGTAATACTTTAATGCGGGCACACGCTCGGCAATCGTCTGCACCAAATCGATTTCTCTATAAAATAAAATGAAAGTATTCAAATATATATTTAGCTAACTAGTCGTCAAATAGAAAACTTACCTTAAGGATCCATAAGTGCCCAGTGAGAGGAAGCTGTAGTCGGGATCATAGAAAAAGTACACAGAGCTAACCGAACCGGGCAATATATCAATGACGCCAACAGCAATTAGCTTATCGTCCAACCAGTATTGCTGATGAAATGATCCGTAGCCCATTTCCGGACCATCTTCGTTTTTCTCATGCTGCAAGCAAATAACAAACACAGGATATTATAAAATTTTGTTATTATCAATGTATAAATAATATTATATTATTGAACTTTATTGTTTCTGTTAGCAACCTTCATAGGCGATAATTTTAGATGTTCCTTGTAAGCTTCCTGATTTTTTGGCGGATCATTGTGTATGGCGATCTGATATTTCTCATACAGCTTATAGCTTTGCGACAGTGTCCGCTCGAATTCCGCTCCATGGACGGGCACCAAACTCAGCTGAGGTAAAATTAATAAGAAAAAAAAAGAAGAACATCATTTATAATTACCTTTAGGGGTGATTTGACCAAAAACCGCTGCATACTAGCTAGTGTTAGGCGTGCGGGGTTATCATTGTGTATGACTATTTGATATTTGCGATATAATGCGTGTACTGCATCGGTACAACTGCGTTGTATATCTGAGGCAGCGACCAAAACGATCTGCAACAAACAGTACAAATACGATGTGTGTACATAGAGGGGCTTATGGACACATGGAGACTGTGGCACAGCAACAAAACAAACACAAACTACAAACAATTACATGATATAAGAGGGAACGCAGCTAGTCGTTCTGCAAACGGTTGCAATTTATACTTGTAAAATGATGACATTTGCTTAACGTGAAATTTGACGCTACTTTATCTTCAACCAAGTATTCAGCTCGAGATATTGAAAATATTTAACATATGAGCATCAGGGAAGAATGTGCTTATTTATCTATTGAAAAAGATAACTGGCCAATTAACTATTCTGTTTGTTTATATAGTGTTTCGGAAAATTTTTATCTCGAGCTATATACGCATATTGATATTTGGTAAATGCAATCAATCTTAGTTAAAGTTTGCGTTGTATCAGTTGCACTTTTAGCAAATGTTAGCATCACATACTTACCTTCAGCTTGTGCTTGTCAGTCTCGCTCGCGGCAGTTAAAAAGTCACGTAGACTTTTCTCCTGGGGCTCGTCTTGGTCTGTGACTGCTCTGGGGAGGTGCCCAGCTTGGCCTGCCTGCGCTCTAGGCGCATTTGCTTGGCCTTCTTACGCGGCGGATTTGAGTTCGAGACTTCAGATATTGGATTGAATGACTTTAATTAAAATATATTTTATAAAGTGATTCGATTGCACACGCTTACATTTGTTGGATGCCTTTGAGAATGCTGATTGATCATCGTCTCCTGGCTTCGTTTCGAGCGTTTCTATGGCTTTTACCAACTTCTCTGGCGCTGCACAAGACTGTGCCAAGTTCTCAACGTGGTCCACATCAATCACTGATGGCTTCTTATCAGGCAGCTGGGGTTGAAGTTCACTGGCAACATCACCGATGTCAACATCACCGCCATCGCCGTTTTTCGACGTTTTTGATTCACCCGGCTCACGCTTGCCATCACGTAAAAACTTATTCATGCGCCGCAATATACGCTTGTTTGACTTACTCAGCTTGAACTCCAGCGCATCCGACTGATGGTGTAGCAGGGACAGCAGGTTACGTCGTTCTGCGGCTTATAGCAGTAATTGCCGCAACGCCGCCAACCCCGATCGATCAGCTCTTGGTAGTCATCACAGGCTAAGCGATACGCATGCATACCTGTATGACAATACATATATATTATACAGTAAGAAGGAATCGTGTAGGAAGTACATTGCCCCCAAGTCTTGCTTTTGTTTTTAGCTTGCGTTCTTACCATGAGACTTGCTGCAATTCGTTCCAGAGCAGTAGCCACATTTGCTATTCTGCTCCCCAAAGTACTGCACAATGCTGACACTCATTATTTATTGCGTTCACTATTTTTCATTAATGCAATGCAATTAATGCATTATATTATTTTGAGTATTAAAACTGCTGCAACCCGACCGGACCGATGTTTCTGTTGCGAAATTTGGTGCCTAATAGCGATCAGGTGTTTTTTGAACGAATTGTAAATGAACTGAACTGGTTCAGACTATCGATAATAAACAATCAGTTCTAACACTGCGCGCAATTTAAAATCAAGGAAAATATACTTTAGTTTAGCAAATAATAATAATAAAGAACATCATTTTATTTTTGAATTAGGATATATTTAATAGTAAACGTTTCAGTACCTTTTCGTGACAAAGGACATCAGTGCATACAATAAAATGAGACGAAGAAAAAATACTGAACTGTAGATGTAGTGATGTGAATTTGAGCGGAAACACCGATGTTTTTTTACGTCACTAATAGCCTTTTCACACTGAGCAACATCTAACATCTGCCATCAAAATTTTTGATGTGCCTATAGTTTTACCCGTGCCGAAATTTCCCCATTCGTTCCGCCATCTCCTATTGATGTTCCTATTTTAAACGTTTCTAATCGGTTTCGAGCCGATTTTTTTTCGAATGCAACTCTAGAAATTTGGCATTCAGTAGGAAAATGTAAGCAATGTCAACTAAAATGAATGGCAAAAACAAATGGAAAACAATCAAAACAATGCGAATTGGCTGAATCATCTAAGTAAAAATGGTTTTTAAATTATTTTCGCTAATAATTAACCTCAAGAAAAGATTTGCTAGCCAAATATTGGAGACCAAAGAGAAGCGCTCGAGAGGTCCCAAATTAATTGCGCTTACGTTCGAAAACCAAATCCCCGAGTGGTTACATACATAGATAAGCTTGCCGACTATAAAAATCTGCAGTAAGTTTTTGTAACTAATTATATTATTACGTAAATAATGAAAAAGTTATGCCCTTATTGCAGTTTTTCATAGAATATATGGAAAACTCGACCGAGTTTGATCTTGACGTTCCTGCTTGGAGTACCAGAACCAACACCAGCCAACTCAAAACCAAAGTATCCGCAGCAAAGCGCACCAAGCCGAGCAGCTTAAAATAGTTCGGAAGAGGCTGCACGGGAAGGAAGAGCAGCGCAAATCTCGCGGGGAGCATCAAGGACTTTACTTTAAAAAATTACCTCCAACTCACTTAAAATACATAAATAACTTAAAAATATCTAAATTTGTTTGATTTAAAATTTATTTTTTAATTAAAAGATTTGCAGTTGGTATATGTTATTTAAATTGGCAGTCGGCAACAAGTCAACTTCTTGGTCTTGGTCTGCCTTCTGCTCAATCTTGACCATTCATTTCGTTGATGTGTCCAATGCCATCAAACCCAGCCAATTCCTCATCAAAACTCATTTCATACGAAGAGTAATATTTTACAATTTTGTTTACAAAATTTTGACGTGAAGTGACAAATCGATGTTAGATGTTGGCTATGTGAATCGGTGTTTCACATCTACCATCATTCCCATGCGTTCCCCGTAGATGTGCTCAGTGTAATTAGCCTATAACGTACAATCAGGGATGCAGTTCGTCGTTCGTTCAATTGAACGAAATCTGTGCGATTCAATCATTTTGAGACTTTTGTTTGTTTAATTAGGGTATTTTACGTTAAAGTTAATTAAAACGCCATGAAATAAAATAAACCCATCGGACGTACCACAAGTAAGTTAAAAAGCGCAGTTTAGCTAGAGTCTTAAATATTTTAATTTTAAATGATTTAGTGCATAAATTCGTATTGCGTAGTGCGTATTTAAAAAAGTGAAAGTGCTAGTGACCCCAAAATATGCATATAAAACTCCCGCTAATTATCCCCAATAAGGATGTTTGAAGAGGTACTCCAACTGCCTCAGCGGCACATTTTCGCAAGCTGAGTTTTATTGAAGTCTTGGGTCAATGAGAGAATCGAACAAGAGTGGGGGCCAAAGGTCCTTTTTCTGTAAATGTTAACATAATCATTTGTTTTTACTACATGTGTATATTATAACCAAAATTGAATATGTGTTTTTTGAGTCTTATTAATTGCGTCTTCCAACGCTCTAGCACTGCGATGATTGCAGCGGCGACAACAGCGCTTGACGGGCGCCCACAAAAGGCGAGCGCGCACTTCGAGGACAATCTGAAACTGGCGCAGGCGAGGGATGAGGTCAATGGGAAAGTGACGCCAGCAGCACAGACAGCAGACACAGATACGACCCCAACCCCAGCCCCACCCACAACAATAACCACTCCCATACCCGCCGAGCTGCAGCCTGCCTATCACAAGCTGTACGGGGATTGCAGGGAGCATGCCGCATACTTTGCCAAGGATCCCACGGAATATGGACAGCGCTTGCATGCCGCACACATTGCCTGGCAGGATTTCATAGTGCTGGCCAATCGGCTGGTGCTGCAAATCGATGCCTTCGCCCACGAGTATGACTTTGATGAGAGCACGCCGGGCAATGGATATCGCAGTTTTATCTATGTGACCAACGCGTGCATCTCACATGGACGCAGTATTTGCCAACAGTTGCTGGCCACACGTGCCACACTCTTCTTTCGCAAGAAATTCTACATGAAGGAGGTAGAGGCTTGTTCCCAGCTGCTCTGCTCTCTGTGCACCTGTCTGCAGTATCTGCTGATCCTTCGCCAATGGTCCACGACGACGGGGGATCTGTTTGCCAGTGGCAGGCATACGGCCGAGCAGCTCTTCGAGCTGGGCGACACCATCAATCAGTATTGTTTCTACGGACGCTGCTTGGGCTTTCAGTATGGTGACTCCATACGTGGCGTGCTACGCTTTCTGGGCATTGGCATGGCCAGCTATTCGGAAACCTACTACTCGCAAGCGGACAATGGCAGCAGCACCTTACTGAAGACCACACGAAGTCTCTGGTCAAGTGGCAAATATCTTATGAATCCAGAGTTGCGAGCCAGACGCATTGTAAACATTTCGCAGAATGCGAAAATTGATTTTTGTAAATCCTTTTGGTTTCTGGCCGAATCGGAGCTGATGCACAAGCTGCCCAGCATTGTGGGTACTGCCATCAAGGTGAACCGCATAATTAAGCTGCCCGCCGAGCCGTTGCGTTTGCCAGCACGCGGAGCTGAGAATCAATTGCAGTTTGTGGACATACCCGTGCCCAGTGCACATCTGGGACCTGGTCTGCCAGTCTCGGTGCGTCTACTGAGCGCCAAGCGACGCGCTGGGATGCTTGGTGAGGGTCGTTATCGCGGCTGGCGTCGACCAGCAGCGGCATCCAAATCCATACTGTTCCACTGTCATGGTGGCGGCTTTGTGGCGCAGTCTTCTAAATCGCACGAGCTGTATCTTCGTGACTGGGCTGTGGCACTGGATGTGCCCATACTGTCGGTGGATTACAGTCTGGCGCCAGAGGCACCGTTTCCGCGGGCACTTCAAGAGGTTTACTACGCCTACTGCTGGTTGCTCAACAATGCCGAGCTGCTGGGCACAACAGCGGAGCGAGTAATCTGCGCTGGTGACTCGGCCGGTGCGAACCTCTCCATTGGCCTGGCGCTCAAGTGCATTGAACAGGGTGTACGGATACCGGACGGATTGTTTCTGGCCTATTGCCCCACGCTGGTTAGCTTTGTGCCCAGTCCGGCACGTCTGCTTTGTCTGATGGATCCACTTCTACCATTTGGCTTCATGATGCGATGCCTTCGTGCCTATGCAGCGCCAACAAATGAAATGCTCCAGGAGAATGCCAAGCATGTCGAGGAGCTGCAGCAGATACGCAATGCGCAGGCATCGGGAGTCGATGCGGAAAAGCCAACGCTCAGTCTTAATTCCAGTCGACGCACCTCGACAGGCAAGAGTCCGTTAACACCGCTGGAGCCGCTTAATCAATCAGATGGTGGGGAAGAGGAGGAGGAGGAGGAGAGTAGCGACACCTTTGCCAGTGCTTCGTATCACAGTCAAACTGTAGAGCGCACCGACTTGCCAAATACTGAGGGCAGCGACAACAGTTCCTGCGTGTCCTTCGAGGACGACTCGCAGCCCATCGAACACTACCCGATTGAGATCTCAGCTGAGACACCCAAAGATGCCGCATCGGCTGCCTATATTGACAGCTTCCTAGACAAATATCTTATTGACACCGCCACCATGGAGGCCACGGAAGAGAACACAGCGACCGTTCCGGGATCCACACTATTAAATGGACACGCCAAGAGCAGCTCAGAGGAAAACATACTTGTTGAAACGGGACGGGAGATGATTGCCATGGACACGTTGCCGGGTCGCCTGCAGGAGGCAGTTAACAATATATTCAATCGATGCACACAATCTTATGAGATACACGGCACCACAGCACCTGGTCAGCAGGATGTGCGTAATATGGATGCTTTAATTGCACGCAGCCCCAGTGAAGAGTTTGCATTTGATGTGCCCAAAGA
The DNA here is from genome assembly GCA_037043405.1 of Drosophila subquinaria. NCBI lineage: Eukaryota > Metazoa > Arthropoda > Insecta > Diptera > Drosophilidae > Drosophila > Drosophila subquinaria. Next base: position 38,496 of record JBAMBL010002607.1, read on the forward strand.
TCCGTTTCTATCACCCTATTGGGCTAGCGACGAGTGGCTAGCACAACTGCCAGAGACGAAGATACTTGTAAGTGGCCAACAGTCTCACATGATTACTGTATATTTCTAACTTCTTGATTTTTATAGACGCTGAACATGGATCCTTGCCTAGACGACTGCGTTATGCTTGCCAAGAAGCTGAAGCGACTCGGACGCCAAGTAAGCCTGGAGATACTTGAGGGACTGCCACATGGTTTCCTCAACTTTACTATGGTATGTAAAGACCAACACCCAATGGCAATTAATTAATGCAAATTAACAAATTACTCTAATCTAGCTATCCAATGAGGCGATGGATGGCTCCAAGCAGTGCATCAAATCCTTGCAGACACTGCTTCAGGCCACCGCGGACAACAACGACGATAGTGTTGGCAACGACGAGACCTCCAGTCCGAGTGCCTGCTCTGCTACATCGACAGCGCCTTAAAACCATTCTATATTTATTCATATAGTATAGAAACTATTTAGTATATTTTAATATTTATACACCGTTTGTTACATGCAAGAATAACAAGTTGTTAATTGGGCACATTTCTTGCTTTTTTCCACTTTTATAATCGAATAACACAGTTAGCTAAGCTTTATATGTTTTGTAATGCCAGCTAAATACGAATATACTTATATATATCTAAATATATTATAGATAGGCTATAGCTTCTATATTAAACAAGCCAATCGTTCAAGTATTGAGAGCGTGTAAACACGCTCTAAAATATATTTATAAGCTAAGCACTAAATAATGTAACACTCATGTAAGCCCTCGATGATTCCGTGCCTGTTATGAACGAGTACTTAAGCACAATTTATGTCCATATATTCATTGAAGGGAGTTGAGTTAACCATGATACTTTACTTTGCAATAATGTAAATCCCTTAAGCTGAATGAGCCTAGAACTACAATATACACATAATTCGAATTACGCTGTTTAGTTGTTATATGTTATTAAATGGTTATTGCCATTCGACGAATAATACTTTGCTTTTATTTAATTTATTGTGCAAGGAAATGTTTTATTGTAGAATCTTAATAATTAGAATGTCGTGGGTGAGAAGAATTACGTAGTATAATGTTAATATGAATACGATTTAGGTAAAAAAAAAACGGGCTTCTGTTTATGTTTCGTTATCTTCGATCTTTGGCGCCAGGTAGTAGCGTATGTGGCCCAGGTCCTTGATGGCATACTCAACCACCAGCGGCACATCGGCGCACATGGACAGCTGAACTTGTGTGGACAGCGGCGTGGCTTTGGTGAAGGCATTCAGGTAGCGACAGGCGAAAGTAAGCGTGACTGGCTCCTGCATGTCAATGATGACAGCCTCCTCCTCTTTGTCAACGGAACCAGTTTGGGCCAACTTAATATTAGCCGTGCCAACATCGCCGCTAGCGGAGAACTTGACACCTTCTTTAGTGCAGCAAATGACCACAGATTCACTGAACTGAGCCAAATCCCGGCAGATGCGAGCGAATTCCATAGCTGGCATTCGCACCACACACGAATAGTCCGTTTCTGGAATGCCCAAGTGCTCCTGGTCGAGATTCATCAGCTTCATCTCGTAATCCGAGACTTTCTCCTGGTTGGCAGACTCGAACATAATTGTGACTGTGTCGGCATTATCCTGTGCTTTCATTGTCACATTATCCTCATTGTTGGCGCACTTCAATATCTTTGCCATGCTCCCCAGATTCATGCCCATGGAAAGATTACGATCACAGCGGAACTTATCGAAGCCATCAGACCTTAAAGTCAGCGAAACCAGCGAGACGTGAGAGTTGTCCATGGCCTGGAGCTGTAAGCATTGATCCCATTGAGATTTTTTTAGAACGTCGTCTTAATTACACCAATCTCATCACATATGTACCTGTATGCCTGAATCGCTGCAGTCGAAGGTGCCTTCATTTAGCAAATCCTTGATGGCATCCAGGATTTTCTTAAGTATGGTTGCTTGGCCAAGACGTGCCTCAAACATGATTACAATTTAACTTGTATTGTTTTTAATAAAATGCAATCTTTGCAAAAATTTAACTAGCGCGTCGCTGCAGCGTGCTACTTGGCCGACTTTAATATGATGAATACCTTAATCGCGGCAAAACTCGGCGTTTTGGCGCGAACAACAGCTGTCAATTTGGCGGAAGGGCACGGCGTTGCCCAACAGCTGGAAATGTAATGAAGGGTATTTTCGCATATGCAGCCCTGGCACAAATCGCAAATTTGTTTCAAATTACCATTTAATTAATAATAATAAACAATAAGAAAATTACTTATATCTACTTATGTAAATATTTTTTTTTCAAAAAGCTGCGGTTGTTTCCTGTATAATTTTGTTAGCATGATCTTACGCAAGTCCTTTACTCCAAGACCTAAGAAAGTCGCAACATTTATTATTAATTCCACAATTAAATATTTGTAAGCTTTACCATGCACAGTATGCAAATCCTCGGCACCTCTTGGATCGAGATGCCGAAAATAATCCTCCAAAACCTTATGCTGTTGCATTGTTGCCACACAAATTGCTGGTATGAGCGAGGACAAATTAAAGTCCTGGTATGTGCGGTGGCGCAACAATTCCAACACCAGCGGCAAATGGCCAGCATATGCTGCCAAGGTCAGTGCATTTTGTCCAAAGTAGTTGATCGCGCGAATATCGGCCCCAAAATCCAGCAAGATACGTGCGCATTCAAACCTTCCCATGTAGCAAGCTTTCAGCAACGCTGTGTTACCGTACATATCCAGCTCTTCTATGTTATATTGACAATTCCGAGCTTTTGAGCATATGATGCGCAATGACACGACATCATCTTGGCCAACACAGTCAAGTGCTGAAAGAATCGTTTGTAAATATTATATTTAAATTAAGTGCAGTATTTACCATTCACATGTCTTGTAGTTGCACTCATCATCATTCTTTTTTGCTTAGTTGCTTTTTTTTGCTCAGTTGTTTCATCGTTCACTTGTTCTGCTTTGCTCAAATATTTATTTTGTGTTTGTTTGTTTGTGTTTGTTTTTCGGAATAAATTTCATTTGTAACGGTAAAAAGCAAGGTGGCAGCCTTGGCCAAGTTTGGCAAAAAAAAAAATAAAAGGGCAACCTTGGCAACGGTATCATATTTGACAATATTTAACTCTTTCAGAAAAGTTTTGAAATACTAACATTAATGGGATTCCGGAAAGCGTTTTAGATTTGGTTTAAATTTGGTTTAGATTTCGCAGTCATCTGTTCACAGCTGCTCCATACAAAAATGTGGTCTTACTAATTGATTTCGGCTCTGAGGCTGATTTCGTTTTGATTTTGATTTGGTTTCAAACAGATGTGTGACAGTTGGTGTTTGTTTACATTGGATATCTGCGAATATTCAGTTAAAACATTTTCAATGAGCAAACTTTTGTTTAATACGTTTATAAATTTATGATTCTGGCATTTTGTGCAATTACGCCCTTTTTTTGTATACTTTTTAGTTGTCAATCAGTTGTTTGCCCAGGCTGTCAGCTGTTCACGAAATCTAAAACTAATCAGTGTGCAAAAAGGGTCGTTCCATCAACTGATTTAGATTTGGTTAAAAATAATCTAAACCAAATCTAAAACGCTTTCCGGAATCCCATTATTGTATTTTTTTAATAAATGTTGAAGCTAGAACTTTGAAAGTTACACAGGAGTTTTGTTCTTGATTTCGATTTTATTAGTTTTTTTTTTTTTTTACAAATTTATTAATTTCTTCATTACGCAAAGGCTGACGTTCCCCAAACTAATTTCATTATTTTAGAAAATGTATAATTTTTTTGGATTATTAGAAATTTAAAAGAAATACAAAAACAAACACAAAAAGCTGCAACTGTGTGGCAGCTTTGATCCATCTCTGGTAAACCAAGGTGGCAGCCTTAACGTATCAACTCTTCAGCCCTGTTTTAAATTATTTCGACTCTGTTCAGCACTGTTTTTCGAAATGTCAATGTCAAAAGTGACAAGAAGAAGCACATCCGCTTTCTTTTTCGACTGAATATTTGTCGCTTTAACAGGGCAAAATGGTGCGTCCCTAAATAAATCTACAAATAACTAGTTAATCGAACAACAAAACTGGCAGATTGAACGCAAATAACCAAATGCATGTCCGTGTGTGCGCAGAGAATGCGAAATGCAGAATTAAAATGTTCTATATATAGCGAAATAATATTGCTATTTATAGCGGAAATGCAATTTCGACTTTTGTTGTTTATACCTGGTTTTTTGTGAAGCTATTCAAAAAATGGTTGAATGAATTCTGTTAATGAAACAATTGCTTGCCTTTGCAGTCGCTCGTCATCCCAGAGAAGTTCCAGCACATTCTTCGTATTATGAATACGAACATCGATGGCAAGCGCAAAGTTGGCATCGCCATGACCGCCATCAAGGGTGTGGGTCGTCGCTACTCCAACATTGTGCTGAAGAAGGCCGATGTGGATCTCACCAAGCGTGCCGGTGAATGCACCGAGGAGGAGGTAAGTTTGTGCCCAATCATCGAAGGGAATCCAATTTTCAACATTGTTTACATTCGTGTTTCTTTTATTGTTGGTTGACAGGTTGACAAGGTTGTCACCATCATCTCGAACCCTCTGCAGTACAAAGTGCCCAACTGGTTCCTCAACAGACAGAAGGATATCATCGATGGCAAATACTCGCAGTTGACATCCTCCAATTTGGATTCCAAGCTCCGTGACGATTTGGAGCGCTTGAAGAAGATTCGCTCCCATCGCGGTCTGCGTCACTACTGGGGCCTCCGTGTCCGTGGCCAGCACACCAAGACCACTGGTCGCCGTGGTCGCACCGTTGGTGTGTCCAAGAAGAAGTAAGCTAGCTAATGGCTGCTGCTTTGATCTACGTCATCGGGCTGAAGCTGTTATTGCTTATTATTCTACTTTAACATCAATCCAAAACAAAATACATCAATTGAAAACAAATACATAAAAACCCAAAAACTGGAAACGAATATTTTGTTTGTGTGAAGTGTTCAATGTAATTTGCAGAATTGATGCTTAAATAATCACACATGGAATGAGGAATTTGTGTTTCTATTTGGAAGCTGCACTAATTGTGAAGTGAACCGTGTTCGCATTAAGAAATTAAATGGTTTAAAATGTGCAAAACTTGATTTCAAATCGAATTGGAAAGCAACTTGACAGGATGACAGGATTTTGCTTTAAGTTTCAAATCAGTCAAACACACGTAACTAAATTGAAATGTCCTCATCATATTTTATACATTCACCAACAATCGGCAGCTGCACCAAACTATGGCTTTTGATAAGCAGGAATAAGTCTTTGATATTCGCCAATCCCATAAGTTCAATAATTATCATTGTGACTCCTGTATTATTTTTTCTGGTTTTTCTCAGAGATATCATTCTTAATTCCAAAGGAGACCAAGAGTTTCCAGAAGTCAGATATCCAGTATTTGAACCAAAAGCACCCAACGCCACGTATGTATGTGTAATCTTTCCTTGTTTTTCCCGGTTTGTGTCCAGCTCCTCCATAGTTCAATATTCTATTCGCCAAGAAACCATGTTCTTGAGGGTATCATACAAGATATAGCAAACAGTCTCCAGCCGAAACCGAAAATTGAACCTTTTTTATATGCCTCAGAATTGGACGATGCATTGATGAAGGAAGACGCCTTTGTTGGCATTGCGTTTGAAGATCACTTCAGGACAATTATAAAAATGCCATCCAAAGTCACAGTTGCATTACGTTTTGCAAGGCATTCGCGATCAGATGATAAAGTATCATGGTCTAAACGATTATATCTAATACAATCCCTCACTCCTGGCATAAACATGTATGAATCCGAAGGCTTTCTGTACTTTCAAAATAAGCTATCCGAGTTAATTATAAAGGCAAAGAACGATAGTGCTTCAATTCCTACAGTTAATATGAAGTCTTTTCCCGATGCAAGCACTAAAGCTCGTCTGGAATTAATTGCTCCTTTTATCATTCTTGCCATGTATTTCTTCTTAATCTATATGTGTCCTTCATTGGTTATTTGCATGGTAAGTTGCTGATAAACTGGGGAAAAATTGGGCAATTTAGATGCGCAAATCAATTATTATTCAGAACATCAAGAATTTCCTAGGGTTATTGGAAATTTTGTTCTTTGAAGGAAATCTTTTCTTCTATAATAATGTGTGCCTTTACAGATGATTGTTACGGAGAAGAAAAGATGTTTGAGGGATATGTTACAAATCATGGGAGTGTCAAATGGATTAAATTGGCTTTCTTGGTTCATTGTTGCCTTCGTGATGCTGATGATTCCGACCACGGTTATTGTAATAATGATGAAAGTCTTTTTGTGCGATCACAGCAATATCCCCGTCTTGATGTTCATATTTATCCTTTACATATTGTTCCTCATATGCCGCATCTTTTTGGTCTGTGCCATTTTTAGTAATCCGTATATGGCCATGATGGTCCTATGTATCATGAACATTATTAGCTGCATGCCATTCTATATACTCTTTGGAACGGAATCGCCATTACCATTACAATTACCATTAATAGCTATTTTTGTTTACTTCTGTGACAATAGCTCAATGCCCTTTGTATTATTACAGGTGCTTATATACGAGATTCGTGGCCTGGGAGTGCAATGGGGCAATATGTTTCGCAACGGCTTTCCCGAGGATACGATGAGCTATGGCACAGTATTGGTGACTATGATTTTCGGTTCAATATTTTGTATGGCGCTCTGTTTGTATTTGGATCAGCTGAGGCCTGGCGGATTTCGTGCACCCAGGAAGTGGTACTTCCCCTTCACTCGCGAGTTCTATTGTCCCCAACGTAGTCCCGATGACACTACGAATGAAGATGAGCAGGCGATGAACCCAAATATCCTGCCATTTGAGGAGGTTACGCATGACAAAGCGGTAATTATCGAATGCCGGAATTTGCGTAAGGCCTTCGGCCCGAAGCTGGCTGTTAACAATTTTAGCCTTAAATTCTATGAGAATGAGATAACCGTGCTCCTCGGACACAATGGCGCCGGCAAGACGACAATATTAATGATGATGGCCGGCCTGTGTGTGCAAACCTCCGGCCGGGTTCTAATTAATGGCCATGACGCGGCCGCCTCAACACAAAGAGCACGCAAGAATCTCTGCCTTTGTCCGCAGAACCTCATTTTCTATGAGGAACTGAGCGCCTTTTGGCATATTAACTTCTACAGCCGCCTCAAGGGCTTATCGCGCTGGAATGCTGAACAGGAGGCGCACACCTATCTATATAAGATTAATCTAAAGCACATGGCGAAAACAAAGGTCAGAAACCTGTCAATTGACATCAGGCGGAAACTCTCGTTGTGCTGTGCCCTCTGTGCTGGCACCAAGGTGAGCTCCAAAACTCAATTTCCAGCCGATGCAACTTATTTTTGTACCTGGCTTAAAAAAAAGAAAGTATAGCCGTTTGTTGTATTCCTTGAAATGTGCGTCCTAAGGGGTTTGACCAGTGTAATGGTTTCAAAAAATCGAGTAGGTTTTTTTTTCCTAAATCGCATCTATAACTCATGTAGAATGTAAGTATTTGATTTAAATATATTAATTATGATATATGTAAGTATTTGATTTAAATATATTAATTATGATATAAGGAGGTAATTAAATATTAAACTTTGAGATAAATTTTGAATTTGCAAAAAAGACAAGGGGAAAATGATTTCACTAATAGTGTTTTAGAGACAAGCTATAGTAAGCTATAGTAAGTCAAGTCTTCACAGTAAAAAAATATATTTGGAAAGGTTGTTTAAATTCCGTTTGAATGATGCAAAACTTTCCTTAACCCAATTCTATTTACTTAGTACTGATTGAAAGTTTCGAATTTATGTAAAAGTCTACTTTTTCAACTTTTTTCCTCGATTTTTTACAAAAAACGTTTTGATGCAGAAAAATTCTTCAAACAATTCTAAGAGCAACTGCAAATTCTAGGAGTGACTGCAAAAAAATTTTCAAAAATCTTTTCGCTTGTATTTTTTTATAATTTTTTGAAAATTGCTTAAGAGGCACTTATTCGTAATTTTCATACAATAAGTGCCTTTTAAGCAATTTTAAAAAAACTATATAAAATACAAGCTAAGAGATTTTTGAAAAAAAATGTTTGCAGTCACTCCTAGAATTGTTTGAAGTCTTTGTTTTTTTGTGTACTTAATGGGTTGAGGAAAGTTTTGCATCATTCAAACTGAATTTAAACGACCTTTCCAAATAATTTTTTTACTGTGAAGACTTGACTTACAATAGCTTGTATAGTAAAAAAAAAAATGTACTTATTAATTTGGCCAGTAGTGTACATATGTATCATAACTATTATTATAATAATAATTTTTATTAATTTTATTTTAAATATATTTGTTTCTTAATTGTGTCTTGAATAATTAAACAATAAAAAATCTTTATGCAGGTGGTGCTTTGCGATGATCCCAGCGCCTACCTCGACCCATCTGCCTGTCGAGATATCTGGGATCTGCTGCGCACGGAGAAGGAAGGACGCTGCATTCTCCTAAGTACGTACAGCGTCAATGTTGCCTCAGTGCTTGGAGATCGTATCGGGATTATCTCTGATGGTGAGCTTATTGGATACGGCACATCGGACTTTCTACTTAGTAATCTTGGACCTGGTTATCGTCTGGTGGGTAGATAATTAGTTACACATTTCTGTTTCCATTCTGGTTAGTCATATCTACGTCTCATGCTAAAAAAAAGGCCTGTGTGCCGCTTCCCGATTGCCGTGTGGGGGATGTCACAATGTTTCTGCGAGATAAAATGCACGAAATTCGGCTGGAAAGTGTTGTGGGCTCTGAAATTGTCTACCGCCTGCCTGTAACGAAAATATCGGAATATTCAACCCTCTTCCGGGCACTTGAGAGAAGAATGAATAAATTAAAGCTGGCCAGTTTTGGAGTCAGTGCACCAACAATGGATGAAACATTTTCGAAGATCGCAGCTGATAAAATCGATCAATCGTATTTTCTTAATTCCATTGCATTGAATGGTAAGCGTATAAAATAATAATAAAATCAAGAATCATTAAACTATTAATTCTGATGTAGTAATCCGATTTTAACCAACAGTGCACTTCTCTGAGATTGGTTACGAAAAAAAAATAAAGTTTCGCATAGAAAGATTGATTTTCGTCCGATCGTTTCTAGGACAGCTAGGAAGTTCTCCCATATAAGCTAAAATTTATCAGGTTGTAGAAGGAAATACCAAACACACAATCTCTATGATTGGTTGCGATATGTCAATGTTAAATTAGATTAAATTGTAATTTTGTATAGGCTTTCTTTTCTTTTTTAATTTTATAACTCATAATCAAGGACATGTATATGTACATATATAATAATTGTGATTTGCCTTACCACACAAACTTTTACATTTGTGTATAAAATAAGAAGTAGGAAATTGACCACTTTTCCCACCTTATCCGTCACAGAATGGATGCAGCAAGGCATGAATATTCAGGAGACTAGTCAATGTCGAAGATTCTTGAGCGAATGGCAGGGCCTGCTTATGAAGAAGTTGCTTTACACACGTCAAAATCTAATCCCTCTTACATGCTTGATAATTCTCCCGATGCTTATCGCTGGGATTAATATTATAAGTCTTGAATTACTATCACATGATCGTAGCCCATACTTCACGTTTAACAGCTTTCTAAATTATTCGAACCCAAATGTATTAAGAGCGATTTCACTTGAGACGAATGAAAAAATTATACACCCGGATAGGATTTATCACTCCAAGGAGATTGCAGCCGAATATGATAGAATTGCCATGCTGCAAGGTGGCACGTTACGTGGCATTCGCTATGGAATCTCAAATTATCTGCTAAGTCATCTGGACTTGAATGAGGAGGGTTATGAAAAAACCTTTGTGGCAGGCGCAACATTTCATAGTTCATCCGCTACGGCCTGGTTTAACCGACGATTGACGCACGGACAGCCAATGTCATTAAGCCTTGTCTACAAAGCGATTGGCAACTGCCTGGCCGGTGTTGACATTGATATTATCAATCATCCGCGGCACGACTCCCATGTGACGCCTTATTACGCCGCTTTTGGCGGGAAAGCAGAAAAACATGCCACAATGACAATGGTCTATCTAAGCCTTACAATGTCCGCATTTATCCTTTTACCGATCCAGGAGAGAATTTCGCAAATGAAACAGCAGCAGCACCTTTCCGGCATCAGTATCTACAACTATTGGTTGTCGCATCTGATATGGGACTATTTAATATTTCTAATTTTGGCTATCTCACTGACTGTCGCATATTTTCAGATACCTCTTGCAGCGCTTTATTGGTTGTTCATTTGCCTAATGGTTTTTGCCTTTACTGCACTTTCATTAATCTATCTGTTGTCCTTTATCTTTGATGGGCACTATATTGGCATGACTTGTCTGATTTTCTGTAACACTGTAACGGGTAATATACCTAAATTATTTTTCCAAAATTTAACTATGCTGTAACTAAACAATACTATTTAAACTTAAATTTAATTTTAACCGAGACCAAAACTTAACTTAATTTCTTCGACACAAAAATATATATAAATTTCATTCGTTTTTACATTTTACATAACATAATTTCACTAGAATTTTGTAATCTCAGCTTGAACTTTAACAAAGGCTATAGTCGAGCTTCAACATATAGAACATTTTTATTGCATACTTTAAGGCTCTCACTTTGCTTAAAAACTTAAATTAACCATAAAATGGAAAATAAGTAAGAAATTTTGTTTGCATCTCTGCTGTTCTCTTATGTTGTCTTACTTAAACATTACTATACCATAAATAAATATCTAATCTTTTCCATGCTTTTCATAATAAATCTATTGCCTTTAAATGTCGAATTTGCATTGAGGGATTTAAAAGTAGGAAAAACTAATTGAGTTTCTTTGAAATAATTGCAGTTTTTGTGGCTATCAACACACATATGCTTAAGGATCCTGAGGTATATAAAGTTATTCATGGCATATTTTTGATTGATCCGTACTATGCCATGTACTCGGCCACAGTGGCCACAATTCTCGAAGGGAATAGGTTAGAGGCCTGTAGGTCAGTGAACCAACACATTTGTCCTGGGACATGCTGTAAAAAAAGTAAGTGAAAAATTACTTATCACTCGGCAATTGTTCTGGGGGATTAATATGCTGGCATTTATAGAAGATATTTACACGGTTGCTAAAAAAGAGTTAACCTTCATGCTAATAAGTGGAACAATCTACTTCAGTCTGACGCTGCTGTGGACCAGGTTCTTTCCTCGGGCAATTAAGTTTGGTTTGGTTACATTTCTTACAACTTCGAAGCAATTTAAAATTCTTGAACTTTCGCAGAAGCAATCGAGATGTTTGTCGGAGTGCATCCGAGAACGATGATGCGAAGGAAGCAGGAAGACAAGTCGATATTATCGTTAAGAATGAAGATAAGCTTAAGAGCTACAGTTTAGTCTGTGATAGAGTTAAGAAAACATTTAATGACCTGGAGGCAGTCAACTGTGTATCAATCAAGATCAGCCCGTAAACAAAATCCAATTATAGACCTTTTATTTTAAAATAATTTCCGATATTTTTTTCTATTTCAGATATGAATGCTTGGGAATCTTGGGAATTAGAGGAGCTGGCAAGACCTGTCTTATTGATTTGATCGTTGGTAATCGTAAGGTATTCCAGGGAAATATCTATGTGAAGGGGTTCAGCATGAAGAATGAGAGGCAAAAGTGCTTTAGCCACATGGGATATTGTCCTCAGCATCACATGGTATTGCATTATATGACTGGTCGGGAAATGTTGAAGTTTGCATGCCTTATACGGGGTATCAAAAAACAATATATGCCCCGCATTATTGAGAGTCTGGCTGAGAGTTTTGTGTTTGGCAAGTATCTGGATCAGATGACAGTTCATTATAGCAACAGTACCAAACGGAAACTAAACATTGCCATCGCTGTGCTGTCGCCAACTCTGATCTGTCTCGACGATCCCATCACGGATGTGGATATCTGTGCCAAGCACGAGATCTCAAAGGTGCTCAGACAGATTCTCTCCTATGGCAAATCCCTTCTGATCACCTCGCACAGCGTGTACGACTGTGAGATCCTTTGCTCCAGCCTGGCCATCATGGTCAACGGTAAGCTCCGATGCATCGGAACCGCAGAGAGTCTCAGGACTCGCTTTAATAGAGGCATTTCAGTCAAAATTCAGGTGGGCACCACAGAGGAAATGGACGAGATCAAAATGTAAGTTTTCTATGCAGATTCAATGTATCTATATTTTTGCACATATTCATTCAATTCTTTTTTAGGGGATTAATTGATATAGGCAGCGGCCCAAGTGGCAGAACATCGGAAACCAAGAATACAGATGATAAAGGTAAAAGTAACAAATTCAAGTTTTTGTTCAACTAATTAATTATTTTATTTATTTTTAAATTGCATTTAGAGCAATTTGAAGAGGAAACGCAATCGCCAAACGAAAAAGCTGTACAAGTACACATTAAGAAAAAAAGGAAAAGCTCCAAAATAGAATCGATAAGCTCGGGAGCATCCAGCAAATCTTCGAAACAAGAAGAGATACAATCCATTGGAAGAGGCACATTAGTAAGGAAAAAACGGAAAACTTCGGTATCGGCTAGAAGGACAACTGTTGGAGTGTCGCATACGGGAAGCAGTTTACTCAATGTGTATATCACAAACAACGATGAATCTAATTATTTTAGTCTACTAATGGATGTGGAGAAAAGGTTTAAGATCGATTTTCCCCGAAGCTATGTCACGTATGTACATAAATATATCGAGAGAAATTTTATTATTAAGGCTTTATCGAAGATTTTCTTGCATTTGCAGTGATACATTCAGCTATCGTGGCTTAATAACCATCATAATACCCGACAAAGATCTGAAGTGGTCCGAAATATTTAAATATATGGAAGATAATCGCTTTCGATTACAGATAAAGCATTATGCGATAAGTCAAACAACACTCGAGGATATATTCTTGAACATTGTTCAGGATTGAGAATGAGCTATCAATCAATCAATCAATCATTTTTGGTTAATTATCAACTTTTCGCCCGGTTTACACCTACATGGGTGAAAGTTACCTGTACGTCACAGCGTTCAACTTACTCTCATGTAGGTGTGAACGTGTCTGACGAACAAGTCAACTAAATCAAGTAAATTTAAAAAGTGATAAAAATAAATTTAAAATCAGAAATACAAATAAATGTTGTGTTATTTGAAATAAATGTAATAAATCACAATTCGGAAATAAATAAAAAAAACTGTGTGAAATCTCGATCTTGTCTAAATTGCCTTTATAATTTAGATTTACAATTATTTATTTACATGTTGTATGAAAATGACGAATGAGTGCCTATTAAGCAAGTTTCAAAACATTATAAAAAATATAAGCAAAACGATTTTTGAAGAATTTTTGCTTTTTTTAAAAATTGAGGTAAAAAGTTTTACATAAATACAAAATATTCAATGGAATTTCAAACGGAATTTAAATGACCTTTCCATTGATGCCAATATGTTAACGATAACGGCGAAAATAAGTCTTAAATGTAAAAAATCTTGCTGTGCCAATACTTTTGTGTAATACAATATAATAACTGGGCTTAGCAAACAAAGGCTAAGAGCTGTACTTTAAAGTTTTAGTGCGTCATATAAACTGTAAGCCACTGTGTGTGCATATGTATGTGTGTTTACATACATATGTATGTGTGTTTAGCATTAAGCTATAAATTAAAGAAAATAAAATCGCAGCTGGAATTGAAGTCCATGTAAGTATCTATAAATAGTTGGATTGCTTTGAATAAACTACGAGAGTAAACAAGTCTTCAACATAGTCCACGTCCACGCTTATCGTTGTTCTTGTTCTCGCTTCTTTCGCATAATAAATATTCATGACAACAAATACATTGGATACTTTGAGCTGGCGAAGAAAGCAAAGAGCAAAAAACTTTCCACAGATCACAGTTTCACATGTATCACAGAATGTGTATAACAGAATTGAGTGTACATTAGACAAGTGCATTTAATTCTTGGTTCAATCAATTCAATTCAATGTATATAAATATTTATATTTGTTTGTTGGCAAGACAATTCGAAAGTTGCCCTTTTGCCCCTGCAATTCATAGCAATTTGTTTGGTCATCGTTTAAATGGAATTTCGCCCCAGATATGACGCTAGAACTGTGTGAAGATATATGTACATACGAAATATAGTTATGAAACTCGATTGCCAAATTGATTCACAAAATGTGAAGCTTCGCACGCGATTGCGTAAAATTAGCTTAGCATTATTATTTGTACTAGTATTTATATTATATTTTATAGGTACGTACATATGTACATATGTTTAATTTCATGGCCATTTGATTTTCTATTAGTGAAAAAACAAAACACATTTGTAACTGCAGCAATATTTAATGTTTCAGAAAATGTTGCTAAGTAGTGTATATGTATATGTATAAATATGTATAAGTACATGCACATCTAATATAATATTTTTTCGTTCAATTGTTTAGTTATTACGTGAGTTGTAAATGTGATGTGTTAGTTAACAATAACATGCTGATAAAATCTTGTATAATATAATTTAATATAATCATTTTCAACTTAAAACAAGTTCAATATGAACTCAAGTTTAGTATGAGTTTTAAATGAAATGAAACATTTAAGATTGTGGCAGTCAATCTTCAATGTTTATTATTATTGTCTATTCCCAGAGTTTCCAAAATATTCAATGAGGAACTCATCTGCTAAAGATAACAGCTAAATATATATACTATCTGATATTTGTTATTGTTTCACATACACTTGCAAAATGGAAGACATTGGCGCCTTAAGCAGTTGATGTTGATAGTTAACACGCAGGTATACAAATAGGTCACATTGTTATCCAGTTAATTAGGTACGACTGCTTATATATGTACATAAGTAGTATCATTTCATGCCTCAAATAATGCGAGGTTGGTCGCAGCATGTGTCGCTTAAACTTATCCACTACACTTGATACTTCGTTTAACAATTTAGCTAAATTAGATTTGACTTATTACAAGGGTGCAGCTGGCTGAGTTAACTTTGTCAGCGACTCGTCATGGAACGACGTCGGCTCCAGTTGCTCTTTCTGATGTTGTGGTCGCCAGCGACGTGAGAGTATGGGCGCAAACAGATCGTAGTCTAGATGCTTCTGGTGCTTGTCCAAGTAGATCTGTGAGTTGTCAGCACAGTTGTAGCGCGCCAGTGCAATGCTGCCACAGTAGCCAACCAAAGTGGTGACCAGGAATCCCAGCACACAATACCACAGATACGACAAACGATACAGCCAAAAGTAGTGAGGCTCTTCCTCAATGCTTCCCTGCAGTGCATTTGCCACCTGGGTAACATTTCTCAACTCACAGCCATCGGTATTGAATGGCAGTGGTGTTAGCTTCGGTTTGGGGCCGCCAAATCCAATCCAGAAGGCGAAACATAGTCCCAGCAGAAAGCCAATCAATACGCCACGTTGATTGGTGCGAACGGTGCAAACTCCCAGCGTGAAGACGCCAAGCAATGGACCGCCGACAACACCAAAGATGGTCAACGAAGCCTGTAGAACGCCGCCCAAGGAGCCGGCGCCAAAGGCCAACACAATGCACAGCAATCCATAAATGCAGGCAATGATTTTGGTGGGCAGTGTTGACTTTGAATCAATCAGGGTTCGCTTAAAGATAATCCTGTACAGCGGCTTCACGTAGTCCTCCAATGTGACAGCCGAGAGCGATGTCACCGCAGAAGATATCGTAGACAAGCTGGCCGAGAATATACCCGAAACAAAGAGGCCACACAATCCGGGATATTGACCTGCAAATGGATGATCTTTCAAAACTTAATTGTTGACCAACTAAGATTTGTAACTTACCCATAGTATCCAGGGCAAACAGCGGCATAACCTGATCCCGCGATGTCATGCGTCCATTGAGCATCGGATCGCAGTCACGATAGAAGTAAAATATGGCCAAGCCACTGAAGATGGTGCTAAAGCTGAGCAGTCCCAGGATTGGCAGATTCCACCACAATGCCGACTGAGAGCTTTTCAAGTTGTGTACGCTGAGCAGTCGCTGGACTTGCGTCTGATTGACACCATACAGGGACAGATAGGTGACCATGCCACCAATTATCAGATTCCACCAGGTATGACGAACTGTAGGATCCACTGAGAATTCAAAAAATTCCAAACGTCCTCGTTCCCTGGCCACTTCCCAGATGGGTCCCAGTCCACCAGCCTTAATGGCTGACACGGCAATAACCGCAAAAATTGCAGCAAACATCAGAAAGGATTGAAAGACATCGGTGATAAGAACAGCTTTGAGGCCACCCAGTGTTGAGTAGAAGGTGCACACTAGTCCCAGGACCAATATGGCCATTCCCTTGGGTATGCCGGTAACAGCCTGTAGCGCCAGGGCGGGAGCATAGAGGGCAATGCCCATGTAGAGAATCATTTGCATGGTGAATGCCATAGAAGCTGCTAGACGCGTCGCGTAACCGAATCGTCGTTCCAGATACTCGTAGACACTTGTTGTGCGCATTCGATAGAACACCGGCAGGAAGATGTAGGCGGCAATTGGCGTGCTCAGTAAATACGAGATGTTGATCACGCCAAACAGTGTGCCAAACTGATAGGATTCCGTGGAGACTCCCATCAGCGTGATGGCGGACATGAAACTGGCCATTAGGCTAAAGGACACCGGAAATGTTGTCATGCTCTGATCAGCCATGAGATATTCCTTCGTTGTCTTCTGCTTGCCGCCCGTGTATCGATAGTATAAGCCAATCAGTGCCGAGATTGTCAAAATACTCGCCAGCACCAACGCGTCCCATACATCAAAAGTACCGAGGGGCATTTTGTTGTTGTTATTTTAGTAAGTTAATCCACAATTGATTTTTCACACAAATTGAAATAAATGCAAGTAATGCTGTCGAAGCGTATTGACCTTTTTCCGTTGTCAATGCTTTCTTACAGACTTATGCGCGAAGTTCACTTACATACACATGTATTAATGTATTTATATACAGACATTAAAAAAGTAAACACGCGATTACAACTTGATGCGAAAGCGACGCGCCAATAACAACCGTAAAGCTTAGCGGTTGAATAACAACTGATTGACAAACAATTGGCGTTGCCACTTGTTGGCGTTGACGTTGTGAGATTTTGTTCTAGGAATGGTATGCTGCTCACAAACAAGCTTGCTAGCAAAAGCAAAAACACAGCAACTTTTTTAAATATAATGATTAAATAAACAATTGTTTACGTTTTTAACTTAGAAATACTATTTATGCATATGTATAAATAACTAAGAATCAGGATTTATGTTCTTATAAATAATTAAAGCGTGCGTAATAATTTTTGTTTGCGAGCACTGCATTTTAAAAATATTAAAGTATCCTTTAAATAAATACTGTAAGCAGCGGTTGTTACTGTTGTTGTTGCTTTTTCCATTGTCATTTTGTAATGTCAGCCAGCAGCGACTTGGATCGTCAAATAGAGCAGCTAAAGCGCTGTGAAATCCTCAAAGAGAGTGAAGTGAAAGAGGGGAACATACAACGGATCGATTCGCCCGTTACCGTTTGCGGTGACATTCATGGCCAGTTCTTTGACCTGAGAAAGCTGTTCAAAGTTGGCGGCGGCGATGCGCGCGAAATGAATTATCTGTTCATTGGTGATTTCGTGGATCGGGGCTATTATAGCGTCGAGACATTCCTGCTGCTGTTGGCGCTCAAGGTGCGCTATCCGGATCGCATGGCGCTGATACGCGGCAATCACACCAACGATATCGACATGATCTGCCGCGCCCACCAGCTGGTCATGGAAGGCTTCAAATGGCACTTCAATAAGACTGTGTTAACCGTTTGGTCAGCGCCCAACTATTGCTATCGCTGCGGCAATGTGGCAGCTATTTTACAGCTGAATGAGCATCTCCATTCGCACTTTTCCATCTTTGAGGCGGCATCACAGGGAAGTCCTAGTGTACCATCGAAAAAGCCACGCGCCGATTATTTTCTTTGAAAAAAGAAAATTGTTTAATTGACGACACTTATTGCTGACTGTTGTCGTCTTTTTACCACCTTCCAAAAATGAAATAAATTAAAACCAAAATAAACCCATTTCTCTTAGTATACATTTATTTTGTATGTACATAAAAAGTACACATTATGTACATACAGTGAGCCGCATAATTGTTATGAAAATATAATAAAATACACATATTAGTATTTGATATTTAAAAATAGTTAAACTTGCTCTATGAACCATTAACACCTGCATACGTATAAATAAATAGGAAATAAGCCCGAAGGTTATGGCTATAACGTCTCGGCTGCTGAAGAATTATCTGATATTGCATAATCTGAATTTACCCTCGACCATATAAATACCAAGAGGTTTTTTCCAATTTAAAATGTGCGAGTTACTGAACTAGATTTGCAGGAATATATCTCCTACACATTTCATTCTCGGTATTCTCGAGGATAAATCCTAGCGCTAAGTTTGCACGCTCTGGCTGCAATTTGCGTGATGACGCCGTTTATCCCGCCGCTTGCAAGCATCGCTGCAATAGGAGGCAGTGAAGCAACAGTCAAATTCGGCTTCGTTCAAGCACTGTTGACACCATCTCTTGCGCTTAACCGCCTTTAGCTCGTCCCTCAGAATGTCCAATTCAGCCTTGTGCCGAATCAGTTGTTCATTTAACGTGAAGACTTCCTGTATCAGTTCTTGATAGCCTGCTACTGTTCCACGCTGCATTTCAAATGTTGGCGAAGATGTCGCGCTGTTTTCTATTTGCAATGTGGTGTCCTCTGTTCCTTGGGCCGTTGAAAATCGACGATTCGGTTGGATGCGCTGTGGCAGATTGGGAGTAGATACTGCTGCTGCTCGCTTGCGTTTCTTAGCCGAAGCGGGCGTGGCAGCACGTGGGCGTTTGTTGGAGGCGCTCACTTCAGCCGCCTCCATGCAATGAAGAAGTGCACGGTTAATTAGATTGTCTGCGTCGCGAGGATCGGCATAAAAGCTAAATAAATACATTGGCTGATGCAACAGCATCGTATGACATTTGAATTCTCGTATCGCAGCATTATACGGCCGTGTGGCTTTTATCTTGAGCTTTGAAATGTCGTCATCGATTGGAAGAATGTCACGAGCTGGGATGAGCGCACGGGAATGATCGCCGCCAAAGAAGCGTACGTCAAATATGTTGCACTTCTTGGTCATCACTCGAATAACCTGCAGTTGTATTGAATTATTAAATGTTTTAGATGTGGGAAGGGGACGATGCTCACCTTGGCTGGCCAGTAGGGAGAACCATGCTGCTTGGCGTATACCAACTCATGACGCTGAGTACAGGGTTTGGCGAACCAGAATGCGGATCGATTCGACTCGTTGGAATGGCGATAACAGTCCGAGCAGCGACTTATTTCACGAATATCATGGGTAAGATCACGTACCAGCCACTTGGTGGCATTGTACTCCTCGCACATGGTGCCAAAGAAAACACCAATATTGTGCTGCAGGTCAAGCACATCGATGAGAAACTGCGACAAGTGCTTGAACTTTTTCATCTCAATGCTATGCGAAATGTCCGAAATGCCGAGCAGGTCGTTCTTGAAGAGCAAGTTCTTGACAAGAGTCGCATCGCGATCGCCCCAATGCTTCGTCAAGTGTTTGCGCACATCCTTTTGAATCCAGCTGTGGTGCTTCTGCCACGCATAGTTCAGCAGACAGTTGAGTTCTTCAATGGACATGTGCGGTGGATTTAGCAAGTCGGGCAACTTTAGCAGGCGACACGGTGTACACAGCTGCAGATCGTCGTTGGCCTCGTTATCTGGAGCTTGTTCGCTTTTGACGGTAGATGGACTGCAACGCTTGCGCTGACGCGCTGGTTGCTCACTAACAAAATACACATCATCTGAGCTGTCCGGCTCATGCTTGAGTGAATTGCGTGAGATTATGTTGATGTTACTATTGCAATCAAGCTCCTGTTCAGGTTCCGTTGTTATTGTTTGTGCCGGTGCTTCATCCTCATCCTCGCTTGACTCTTCCATGTCAGATTCGTTGAGAGGAATACGATGTGGTTGACACCTGTCCGAGGGCACTGAGTAATTCGGATGTATGGGTTTCTTGCGTTGGCAATCAGCATGAAAAGATCTCGTACACAAGAGACATTTCTTTAATGGTTCAGCTCTGGGCAATTGGCACTCAAAGCAATATGGATCATTCTTCAGCGATTTTTGTTTGTCGAGCTTCTTTGAGAAACAGAGCAACGTTTGCTTGGCACCTTTTCCTTTTGGCACAAGAATGCCAGCCTTAATAGCATTCTCCACTGTCTGAGCGGCCTCATCTACACAGCATTTGCAAAACATTAAACATCAAGAGATTTCAAAACACAAAATAACAATTTTCTGCGTACCTTCAGTCATTAGAGTAAGTAAACATCTTTCCAGGTTTTTATTGGACCTGTAAGCACCATTTTTTAGTTTTTGCATCCAAATTGCCACAGTACCGGCTGGCGTCACCATCTTTTAAAAGCTTTTAATTAAATTAATTATTTTATTTGCTAGAAATTTGTTTCACCAGC
Source organism: Drosophila subquinaria (assembly GCA_037043405.1). Lineage (NCBI taxonomy): Eukaryota > Metazoa > Arthropoda > Insecta > Diptera > Drosophilidae > Drosophila > Drosophila subquinaria. The sequence goes on from JBAMBL010002607.1 coordinate 59,156, forward strand.
AAAACACCGAAGAGTTGCCAGACAGCCGCATATTGGTCGCAGCGCATCAGCTGTACGCAGTACGCAGTACGCAGTATCAGTTTGTACGCAGGTTTCGCGTTCTGAAAATGAGCCAAAATTCAACAGAGCTGTTGCTTAACATTTCAGTATTAAGAGTTAACATTTCAGTATTAAATAAATGTTGGTATTGTTGGCAAATGCGGCCACTTTTGTGTTGTGCGCGCAAGTTGCGCGCAATTTTGAAATGGAAAAACGTGAAATTTTCAAAAATTAATTTAAAAAAATTGAGAAACAATTTCAAAAAAACAACAAAATCCAAAATTAGGTAAAATAATAAACTTTATTTAGAAATTGGTTTTGGTGGAAAAATTGAGAAAAAACCCCAAAAAAATTGAGAAATAACAGGAAATTTGAGAAACAACAAATGTCAATAATTCGAGAAAAATTCAACAAATCTCTGACACAAATTTCAAAGCTCTAGCTCAAAAAACAAAAAAGTTGACGTTTTCGGCCGAAAAAATCGTTCTCAAAAATTTTCTAAGAGTTTATTTACGTTTGGCCCAGCTGGACCAGGCGCGCAGAACGCAGCAGGTAGACGACGCAGAAAACGTTTTTCGTTTAGCGAGAGCGAGAGGGCGCGCTTTACAGCACACTGGAGTGACTGGTGCGGCTATCTTGGTGTATGAGTTTTAATGGCCGCCTACCGTTTGTTTTCTGTCATTCCATCGTTTCCCTCTTCTTTCGTGTTTCAGTTTAGTAGAAAAAGTGCGCGTGACGTGCGCAGACCGAGCGGAACAGCGCGGACGAGAAAAACAAGCAACAAAACAAAAACGTAATTCTGAACTGATGAAAAAAGGAGACAATTCGAAAAAACAAGTGCCATTGCGCCAACAGTACGAAATAGAGCCAGTTTTGGCGCAAAAACGCCAATTGTGGCAACCGTGGTGTCGTGTAGAGAGATGAACAACAACAACAGCTGCAGCATAGTCAAAAAGAATAATCATTAAAGCCAAGAAACATCATCATAGGCAGGTCTAAAAATAATTACAAAGTTGTCGTACGTTAATCTAATTAGATAAAGGTGCAAAGCGCTTCCATTACATAGTATTAGTGTAATATATTTCGGCTTCTGCTTCTACTGAATGCTGTGACACGGAATCTGAGTAAGTTGATCATGTGAATTCATTGGCATTGTGAATTCATCGCGGATCTGACGCATCTAGTTGTCTAACGAGTGTTATTCATTTTGTTTTTTAATAAGGGACAACGCAAAATGGCAGCATCGGCATCCGTCATTGCCGATCTGTGCATATTCCTGCTTACGTGGAATGTCGGCACTCACTCGCCCAAAGACGTGGAGATGACCTCGCTGTTGGCATTGAATGGTACCACCCAGTGTCCGGATAACCAACTGCCAGACATTTATGTCATTGGCATGCAGGAGGTGAGCTCGAAGCTAGGCATATTTCAGGACGATCCCTGGGTGCTGAAACTGGCCAGCGCGTTGAGTGACTATGAGTACGTTAAGGTCAAGTCGGAGCAACTGCAGGGCATTGTGATTGCAATGTTTGCCCAGCATAAGCATATACCGCATATGAAGAACATTGAAACGGAGGAGACACGCACTGGCCTGGGCGGACTGTGGGGAAACAAGGGTGCTGTCAGCATACGCCTTAGTCTGTACGGCACTGGAGCCGTCTTTGTTTGCTCCCATTTGGCGGCGCATGATGACAAGCTAAAGGAGCGTATTGAGGATTATCATCAAATAGTTGACAATACCAAGTACAAGTCTCTGAGTTATCGGCGTATTTTTGATCATGACTTTGTATTCTGGTTTGGCGACCTCAACTTTCGCTTGTCGGGAGATCTGTCATCCTGGGATATACGTAATACTGTGGAGCAGGGGCATTATGAGGAGCTGCTTAAGATGGATCAGTTGGTATTGCTGCGGGAAACGGGCAACGCGTTCAGCTTAATGGAGGAGATGCTACCCAACTTTGCGCCCACTTTCAAGTTCAACGAGGGCACTAACGAGTACAACCTTAAGAGACGACCAGCCTGGTGTGACCGCATCCTTCATCGCGTGCAGGTCAACAGTTACCCGGCCATTACCCTGAGTGCCAAGCAGTTGTCTTATCAGTCCAACATGGACTATACGCTCTCCGACCACAAGCCCGTATCAGCGACCTTTAATTATAAAATTGAAACCAACAATTTAACGTACACCGACGAGGAACTGCACGAGATGACACACGGTGCGGCAAGCACAAATACAAATGTTAGTGTGTTTGCTTTTATCGCAATAATAGTTTATCATGGCTTGCTTTTATTTTGATTTTGATTCGCTTTTTTCCGCTTCTTTTATAGTTATTTAATGCCGAACTACAAGAATTTCAAAGATAAATGGAATCAAGGTACTGCCTTCTATGTACACATAAAGCAATCAATCTCATATCATGCAATGTATGTATGTGCATACATACATATATCCCAGTGTTAAGGTGAAACCGCAAATTAAACAACACTGTGATTATTATTATCAAATGCAAATAACGAATCTCAGTATATAAGCATTCAGCTACCCACTCAATGTATAACTCCACAGTGCAATTATATTACTACATTCATAGACATACAATAAGTACATACAAAGACGTAATATATTAAAATGGACCTAAGGAAGTACTCCTTATATAAATACTCTTGTTCCATATCATATTATAGATGCACTCTGTTAAATCTTAAAGCAAAGCAAAGACTAAGAATTACATGATTGTTAAAGATGAAAAGTTGTTGATTGAATAAAGCAATATCTTTTCACAAATTAATTCTAAAGTCTACAATACAAATTCAAATTTATGTAAATGAATTAAATATACAATTTAAACGAATATCTTTTTTTAAAGCTAAGCAAAGACAACTCTTGTAAACTGTATAATTGTTAAAGTTGAAACGTTGTTGATTAAATAAAGTAATATCTATTTTTCTATGCAATTTCACTAATTATTTCAAAGCATGCTTAAAATTTCATTAATTAAAGTACATCGCTATCAGTTGTATGCGAAATAAGATCCCCTAGTTTTATGCTAGTAATGTGTGCGTGATAAAATAATTTCTTAGTCACGAATATGATATAAACAAGCGGATCAGTCGAGTGCACTCGACAGTAATATACCCTGGGCCTAGGCTTCGGCATGCCGAAGATTAGATGCACATGCAATTCTTGTACTTATCCTCAAATATCGACTTATCGTTTTTGTGGCAGCTACATACATGTACAATAAGATAAGTGATTTAAACCAATTTAAAAAATAAGAAAATAAAAATAATAAAAAAATAATAATTAAAAATCATTTGCATCGACACAACCGGGACTCGAACCTCGGTCTCCCGTTTCGCTTGCCGAGCACTTATCACTTCCACCACGCCGCAACTTGGATTGAGGATGACAAATTCGATAAACATTCTTGCAGAGGAAATGTAAAACGAATTAATTGACCATTAATTCTATTCTATTTATAGAATTGCCATTAGAATACCTCGGACAAAATTGTTAATATCTACACTATTTATGGCCCAATCGGGATGAAAGTTGGTGATTAGCTTCTGGGCATGATTCCACATCCGTTGATATAAAAAAAAATAACTTAAAAGCCAAAATAAAAGGTGCTGTCAGTTTTTTATGAATTACGCCCCTCACAGTGGGCGTGGCAAAATTTTAACATAAACTTGTTCTGCCTGACATTATAGGGAGTCTTCATTCCAAATTTGGTGGTCCTAGCTCTTACCATCTCTGAGATCCTTTCGTTTACACGGACGGACGGACAGACGGACATGGCTATATCGACTCGGCTGTTGATGCTGATCAAGAATATATATACTTTATGGGGTCGGAGATGCTTCCTTCTGCCTGTTACATACTTTTGAACAAACTTAATATACCCCCAGGGTATAAAAACATAAATTTAACTTTAAAACTATTGTGTTATTACTTCCAGTTTTTTTTGTCTATCGCAATAATTACACAAGTCTAATTGCGATTGATGTTGAAATTTGTTTCTTAAAACATCGGCTTAATTTTAAACTTATGTATCTGCTTAGAACAAATTAAATTGGTTAATTAACAAAGGCTACGACTTACGAAATGTGGGGCTTGTAAGAAGGAGAAAAAAAAGGGAAATGAAAAACTACGAAATAAGTTTATGAAACTGATGAAATCAAATCAATTGAGTTGGGATAAAACAAAACAAATGTGTAAAATGCATTAACTTTGATTTGTGGCGATAGCACTCTGGTCTGAACAATTGCAGTCATCGTAGTCATCGTCGGCGTCATCATAGGCATAGTATTCATAATTGAAGAAGGCGTTGTTTACTTATTTCTATACTAAAAAGCGTTAGAGGAATTTTCGGCAGAGTTCCTTCAGGATGCGTATTAAAGGGTAGTAACAAATTTACCTATATTATAGTCATATGTCTGATATCACGCGCACATCTCTATTATGAAAAGTAGTTGTGTTGGCCTCCGATTCGTGCTTTCCTTATCTGTTATCAGTTAACGGCAGGTGTTTCGGGTAGCTTTAAACGATGCGTCGACAGATATATTAAGTATATTTCAAATGCTTAATGCAACAACAAAGTGAAACTCTGACAGCAAAATGATAAAGCCAGTCGGTTTTTTGGTGATTTTTTTGTATTCATTCTTTCAAATGCTTCCAAGCAAAACCCGTTGTCAGTCAGTGGTAGTCGGTGGGCGACTGTCCGTCAGCTAGTAACGACTTGTGATTGAACTTTTAGAACTTTACAGGTGTTCTCATGAGCTGTTTTTTGTTCGGGGGTTTTTTTGTTCCTTCATGTTTGGTGATTGCATTAGATAGTTACTGGCTGCATTGAGGATTGACATAAGTGATTTTATTCTACACGTGCCGAGCGAATATGTATGTATATACACATGTACATATGCACATACAATACGATTATGGCTAATAATCATTTAGACAATTTTGCAATTAGCCGCTTTAACGTGTTGTATGATGAGTAAAATATAATTTGATATTTGAGTTAGTTTTTGCTACCGCCGTCAGATAACAACTTTTAGAAAAAGCCCCCTTTGACTATAAATTGATGAACAAGTAAATAAATCATTTTATATTGCACCTAGATAATGAATTGTCAACAGCAGGAACTGTAGCAGTAACTTTCAAATGGGTCTCGTTAGTCGCTACCACGCCCCCTTCTGGCGAATCAATGCAATTCTATTGTCGAATTGTGCAAATCAAAAAATTCGCATGACCTGGGCAATGTTTACACAACAGAATCGCTAGACCGATCGGTGCTTTACCACCACCAAGTAAACACATCTACTGTTTACATTATGATCTCACATTTGGATCACACTGAGCTCAGTAACAATCACAAACCAATCAAGTATGGATTCAAAGAGTTGCGAGATCATATGAGAAGAGAATTGAAGCTGAAATGAAAATGCAAATTAAACGGAACGAAGTGTGTGTGTGACGTCTGTGTGTGCGAAGTGTAAACAATGTTGTTTGTAAACAAACTGGTTTATTCAAGTAGGAAATGATTGTGAAAATATCACGCCTGGCAACTAATGAATGGCAATATGCTTCCCCTTTCTGGAATATTAATACTGAATACCAAAGACTCTCTCCGCAGGCAAGCTGATAAATACTGCATGTATCATGTAGACTCTACATTGTAGAGTATACCAAGTACTCCTATGTATGCAGCAGTTAACGGTGAAACAAATACCACCCATTGGTTTCGGTACTTTAGCGAAATATTTTTTTCTTTTGTACATAAATAACTTTTTCGGGAGGCCGTAATTTAAATTGTAAACTGCAAATCATCTCGTCGCTAACTGGGGCATTGGTGTAATTTGAGTGGCAATGGTAAAATTTATGACGAATACATGAAATCAACAAGTCAATATCAGCAACGTACTTATCACTGATAACAAGACTTAAAAAAATACCCCCTAAAATTCCCTAATATTGATAACATTCATAAAAGTTCTTGAAAATAGCATTTGGATACACAGTGGTTAAATACATGTATCTTACACACAATGGGAATGGAATGTGGTTAACTCATCTGCCTAGCACAGTCACTCGATCCAAACAGCTGATGATGGCATTTGGCATTATTCATGTCCAAAACAATACTCGAAAATTGGCGACTTTATCAGTGGTGTCCCCAGAGATAAACACGATTACGAGCCGAAAACTAAAGCGAGAGCGAATTATGATTGTCGCCGTGTCTCGATTTCGCTCTAGCGCGCTCCTAAGCACTGAAATGAAATAAAAAAGCACCGTCGCATCGACCGAAGGTCTTGGCTGATATAAAAGCCGAACATTCGGCAGCGATACTGTTCATAGCACAGCCAACAATTGGCGCGAGCAGAACGTAAAGCACAAAGCGGAAAGCAACAATTAAAGCAAAATCCGAAAAAAGCACCGTGTGGCCGGGAGTCCCCTACGCAGTGGAAACGTCATTGAACTAAAAATTTGGCAGCAGCAACCAAAACAAACAACTTGGATACACACACTAACACATCTACAATTAGATAAAGCAACACAGAGTAACATCTGTAAAAGCAACAACTACAACAAATACATAGCAAACGGTGAAGTGACTAAAGCGGAATACGAATTTGGCGATCGGTGATTTTTGTGTGCGATTAGCATTGGAAAGAAACAGTAATTCACACAGAGACACGCACACACACACACACACACAATGGGCGTGAGAGTGATTGAGACAGATTCGGCAAGCGATTCGTATGACGATGAGGAATGTACGACGTGCAACTCACACCACAACAAAAACAAGACAAGCAGTCCCAAGCGAAGCACAACGGAAGCCACCAATACGACCTATGTGAGCCGGGATCTTGTGGGCAATTGCAAGGAGTATCGCATCGAGAATAATTGCCGCGACTTGCGCATCATTGGCAATGGCAATCGAGTGCGCATCGTTAACAATACGGGCAATCTGCAAATCATTGGCAACACAACCAGACTGAAGATCCAACACAACAGTGGACACCTGAAGTATACGGGCAACGACGGGCGCATTTATTTGGGCAGCCAGTCGCAGCAGCAGAATGTCGACTACATCGGCTGCAATGGTCTCCTCAAGGTGGTCAAATCCCTGGATCTGCACAGCAATAAACCCAGCAAGCGCAATCAGCCGCAGAAAACTCAGAAAGATAATACGCCTTCTCCTCAAAGCATGGGCGTGAATATTGATAACAATCTGACAATTATAAATGGAGTGGCTGGAAATATTGTAATCAAGAATGCGATTAATGTGAGCATATAATCGCTCTCTCTCTCTTCATCTCTCAAGTCCAAAGTCTAAGCTTAGTAACTTGGCTGTTAGATATTTACAAGCATGCAGACATACCTACATACACCTATCCATGTAGGTATGTGGCCAGTACGAATGGTTCCTATTGTTATATAGTCATTAGCATTAGCAAAACTTTCTGACTGCTCCAATTTCATGTCGTCAGGCACTGAAAAGTATTATCTGCCACTTAATAATAAGTGAGCAAATGTTCACAGATTCATCATATACATAAGTAGTTATATACATATATTAAATATCTGTATTTATAGTAATTAGTATTAAACAAATATAGCAAATCATTCCATGAATGAGCTCTGCATATCATTATTAAACATAAATGATCTTAAACCTATTTACTATATTTCAGTTTTTCTTCTGCATTATCGATCTTTGAACCGAGAGGTCAAAAAACCCCCTTGAATTTAAAAGAAAAAACAAAGAGTAACACAAACTTTCCCAAGTGGGTAAATACCAATATATTTCTTTTAAAGTACGCACAGTGACCCAGCATAATAAGTGGGTTTTCTTTTTTTTTTTCCTAGAATTTAAGTATTACTCATATTGATGAGTCTCGAACGGACTTGACCTCGTTTCGATATAAACTGAAAAAGTACCCCGTTTAACTATAAGATTGCATCGATCAGTTAACAGATTAAATTCGCTTTTACTCAATGCGCCCTTGTACTTCTGTTGAAAGTGCCAAAAAGCAAGCATTTAAATTTTCGGGGATTTTATTTACGAGTGCAGGCACATAAAACAATTAACCAACAACAACAATTGATCATATAATGTTTTACTTTTGTGCGTTAAAATTATTTGACTGATAAGAATAATATCAATATCTGTTTATTGAAGTCTTAAAATAATTTATGGGTACAGCTGTACGGGAGAGCTTCTTATATGAGGTTAACTGATTATAATAATCATGTACTTTAATTATTAAAATGTGTGTATGTATAATTCCTGCTTAAATATAAGTTGTGGGCGGCAGTTAACGCTAGTAACGAAGCATCTTGAAGAGTGTTCTTATTATTTCAAACTATCTCTGAATTGCAGCCAAACTTTGTGATTCAAATCTCAATTGAAAATTCACTAATGCGCGCGTTGCCAATCATTTTGCAATAATTGTGATTGGCAACTCTTTTTATTAAATATGGTAACTCTACCATTATTGTGTCGTTCACGAACCACTGAACAATTGAATCGCTGAGCACGCTCTTCACGATTCATCTGTTCAACTGAACTTGTTCTGAAAGAAGCTACCCAACTCAATTTAAGAAATACAAACATTTTGCGACATTTAAAAAATAAAGTCATGTTTGGGGCCGCACAAACCACAACGAATCGTATGAACGATTTCGAGGTGGCCTCGCCGCCCGACGACTCCGTCTCAGCGCTGGAGTTTAGCCCAAGCACTCTGCAAGTTCAAAAGAATTTTCTCATTGCCGGCAGCTGGGACAACAGCGTGCGTTGCTGGGAGGTTGAACAAAATGGAGCAACAGTGCCAAAGTCAATGAAAACAATGGGTGGGCCGGTGCTTGATGTTTGCTGGTCGGATGATGGAACCAAAGTCTTCATAGCCTCCTGCGACAAACAGGTTAAGCTATGGGATCTTGCCTCCGATCAAGTAATGCAAGTGGCGGCCCACGATGGACCGGTCAAAACTTGTCACATGGTAAAGGGACCAAACTACACGTGCCTCATGACCGGCTCCTGGGACAAAACGCTAAAGGTATTCTAAATATTATAAATTCAAATTTTATTGGACTCATCTAATGGTGAAATTCGCGATTTCTTAAAGTTTTGGGACACGCGCACACCAAATTTAATGATGGCCATTAATCTGCCAGAACGTTGCTACTGTGCAGATGTCGACTACCCAATGGCCGTGGTGGGCACTGCGGGGCGTGGCCTAATCACTTATTCTCTGGAAAACAGCCCAACCGAGTACAAGCGACAGGAGAGTCCGCTTAAATATCAGCATCGCACCATATCTATATTCAAGGACAAGAAGAAGACGCCTACAGGCTATGCGCTGGGCAGCATAGAAGGCCGTGTCGCCATACAGTATGTGAATCCGGTCAATCCAAAGGATAATTTTACATTCAAGTGTCATCGCTCGACGGGTACCTCGGGCTTCCAAGATATATACGCAGTGAACGACATTGCATTCCATCCAGTGCACGGCACTTTGGTCACAGTCGGATCAGACGGCACATTCAGTTTTTGGGATAAGGATGCGCGCACCAAGCTCAAGTCCAGCGAGGCTATGGACCAATCTATAACAAAGTGTGGCTTCAATGCCAATGGCCAGATATTTGCGTACGCCGTGGGATACGATTGGTCCAAGGGACATGAATACTTCAATCCGGCAAAGAAACCACAGATATTCCTGCGCTCCTGTTACGATGAGCTAAAGCCGCGCGTCAACTGATCGGAATCGTGTTTTAGTTTAAGTCTTAACATGTATTGCGAATAATATCAACCATTAATTGTATCGTATCATTAAATATCGAGAAGCGCATTCACGTCTTGCATTTTTATTGAACTAAACAATCACTTAATTGGACAACTCGCACTATTAATGATGTCCCTTATCGTCGTGCCCATCGCCGTGGCCGTGTCCATGACCACCCTGTCCCTTACCAATGCCAAGCGCATATTCCGCACCGATGGTGACCAAAAATGCACAAAAGCCGACGCCGAGACCGCGGAACATAAATGTGTTCAGGCGGGATGCATGTGTGCCGAATGCCTTCTTTTCGTAGCGCCAGGCTTCATTCCTGCAAAAAAAAAAAAATTTTGTAGTAGTTTCAGTGGAAGATGTCGCCTCCTGGAGCTCATCCAATTACCTCAGCCAAGGATCCCGCAATCCCTGTCGGGCAAGCGATTCCTTTACCTCCAACAGCTGCTGCACATTTTCCACTTTGTAGACAGAAGGATGTGGTACCTTGTACGGTTCTGCGTGATGTCCACCCATTATTTATGGCCGTGCTCTGAAATTATTATATTTGTTTTTTTTAGCAACATGAAATGTTTATGTATCCTATGTTAACCTAGCCCAAAACATTACATAAGTTACACTATGTTTTTTAACGCTCTTCAGGACTCAAGCGAATCAAATATAATAGCAACGTCTTGGTTATAGCTTGGTAGCTCAAATTCTTGCTAATTTAAACAAAAACAATCAGATATATCAAGAAATTCATAAAATTTACAAATATCACAAACTTTACTGCCAACCTAACAGAATCGTTAACGCAATGTTGAGAGCTGTCAAATACACAGGTTCACGTAGTTGCACTAAAAAATCCCAATGCTGGACAGATTGTTTACATTTCACTTCAACTTTCAATGGTCTGGCAGCACCAAAAATAGCAACTTGCTAACAGCGTTGCCAACTGTGACCGTTAAAAAAAGCCAGATTTTAATAAGCAAGCTTTGAAGAAATAATATACAAATTTGTTTGTGTTTTATAGCATTCTGGTTTTTTATTTCCACCTTCTTTCCACTCTAATTTAGAAATAAAATAAAAGTTTGCTAAAAAACAGCACCATATTTTTTATTTTTTCTTTAAAATTTGGTTATTCAAATCTGGATTTTTTTACTGGACTAATTTTGACAACGCTACTTGCTAACCAAATTAATATATTTTAAATACCGAAGAAACGATCGGTCAGTTAATTTTAATTTAGCTAACCGTAAAATAAAATCGTGCTTAGTTTATTTTTTATATTTTTATTGATACTTTAAATTTATTTATTTTGCAATCAGTAGAACATTTGTAATCTTTAAACGTGCTTAAGTGAAAATATACATTTTGTTTATTTACTTTTTTTTTGTTTCATATTTGTTTTGTTTGTTTTTCCATTTAATTTTCTAATTATACAATAAGTAATAGTAATATACATATACGTTATTAGGATTTATGTTAATAGCGTTTTTCTTGCTCTTCACACTTTAGTGGCGATTGTGTGTGATTGATTGCTACAATTCTAGAAAGGAAACAATTAAAAGCAAAGAAAAAGATATAACAAAATACTGTTCTTACGCTTTGATGCTTTTTGTCATTTGCATTGTATTATAATAGCTAAGTATAAAAACGCACGACTTGCATGCCCATTAATTATTGAAAATACAATACATACTCGTATATAGTTGCTTTTTATATATTCATGAACAATTCTCACAAATTGAAATCAATTCGTTTAGCGAACAAAATTGATTTCCTTTCTGATTACTTTTCGTTCTTCTTTCATTATAAATTTTCATTAGCGATTTTCAGCGCTTGGAAATGCAGAAGCATGAACAATTTATCAATTTATCAGTTTCTAATATCGCAATCAATAAATCTTTAAACTTGAAACTACGTTTGGAAGAAACTGGTTTAAACAAATATTACATTGTTTTTTATTTTTTTTTTATTATGTTTTGTTTTGTTTGGTTTTTTTTTTCGATAAAAAATCACATTGAAATGCGTTTAAATCAGTTAATCAATTGAATAATTGTCAGCTCTGTGGATTTTACCTTGCACTAATCGTTTGGGTTTATAAATTTTTCCATTGTTTATATATGTTTTTTTTTGTTGTTTTTTTATGTTTTTGTTGTTGTGGTTTATCTGGTTAACTGTTAAATAATTTTGTTTGTTTTTGTATTTTGTTTTTGTTTTGTTTTGCTGAATCACATTTCGAATTTCTAAAGTTTAATTTCATAATTTAACACATGTTGCTGCAACAATTTAGGTATTTTGAAATCAAATTGTACTTTTAACTTATTCTCTGACCCCGTTCGCGTTCTGTGCGTCAACTTCGCTGGAAGCTTTGATTGGAGCGCAGGGAGCAGATGCAGATTGCCGAATCTAGACGGATTCTTCGGCCAATATCTCGTTGAGCAGGCGATTGAGGCTGTCCAGACCGGTGAGAAAGCCACCATCGGGTCCATGGTGCACGGGCGCGGCAGCTGGTGCCGGCAACATGCTGCCGTTCCGCGGCACAAACGCTGTGTGAGCAAAATCGATGAGACGCACATCCACAAAACAAGCCGAATCATCTGTGGGCGGTGCTGACATGTCCAGTGACTTGGAACCGTGCAACAGTGCTGAGTTGCCACGAGTAGCAGCTGTTGAAGATTTGGGGTCAGTGCTGCTGTTGTTGTTGTCACTGGCACTCTCGGCACTGGCACGTCGCTCCAGGGAGTCCAACAAGATGCCCGAAAGCAGAGAGTTACAAATGTTCTCACAACTGCGCTGCACCGCCGACGTTGGACGCGCCTTGGAGGGCGAAGAGACGGCTGACACGGGTGTGGATGTTATTGTTGACTTCTTTGCTTCCCGCGAGTCATCGTGGGCCGCATAGTGCTCGTCATCATCTTTGCAGCGCAGACGCTTCACGGCGCCCTTTACCGACTTCAGAGACGAGGCGCTCGAGGAGGCGGGCGACACAATTGACTTGATGGTGGAGACACTCGAGTTACCAGCTGTGGTGTGGGGTGATGTGGTTGCCTCTACACCACCAGCTGCTGTGGCAGCTGCCGTTGCATCGAAGGACTGCTGCGACTTGTAACGCTTGAACATGGCCTCCGTGGGTCCAATTATGCTGCTCTCGTAGTCCGAGCTGCCGTCATCGGAGCTGTTGTTGCCTGGTAAAAAATGGAAACACAAATTGTAAGTGCTGGTAGATCTAGTTAATGCATCACGCATCCAATCTTACATGTCTGTCGGCCACTGGCCACGGCCTTGATCTGCTCCGAGAGGCCGGAGAAGTCGTCGCTGCTGTTGCTGCTGTAGTTCATCCACGAGTCACCGGAATGTGGCGATGAGGTTGTCACGCTGGGCAGCGCTGGCTCTGGATCCAGAAATACTGTCTCTTCGGAAATTGGAATGAATGCAGGTGTTGCGTTGTTGCCACTGCTCTTGCCGCCAGTTGATGCTTTGGATGGCAAGACGCCGCAGCTGCGCGGTGGTGGCATCACGGACAAATGCGAATGCTGAGACTTGTTGGTCTCATCGTCCTCCTCCTCCTCTTCCTCCTCGTCAGTGGTGGTGGTGGAGCTGGTGGCAGTCTGCTTAACGCCACGTGCCGCCGCCTCCGCAAATCCACGTTTGTGCAGATGACGACGTGTGGCCAGATTTAAGCGCGAATTGGAGTCATTGGATGCATCTGCATCGTAGTTACAACCTTCAGCGCCAGTGCTGCTATTGGTTGCCGATGCATTGCCGCTATCAACGGCGGCCACCAGCTGCAAATCCTCATCGGTATCGTGCGGCTCCAGCTCATCGCCCGCCTCGTGTCCCGCCTCATCGTCCTCGATGTCGTCCTCATCTATGCTATTCTCCGGATGATAGTCAAACACTGCCGATGGCTGCACTTGGGCCGATTTAGGTGCTGCCAGCCAGTCATCCAAGTCCATGGAGGGCGGATGTGCCATTGGATTCTCTTCGTAGCCCTCGTACACAATGAGCAAGGAGCTGCCAAGGATTAAACAAAGTTAGACAAAGTCCTTGCATGGAACTTATTAAAATTGCTTACCAGGAGTAGAATCTATAACTGGATTGCTTCTCGATGACGCGTCGCAGCTGCATCAATCGCTGCAGGATCTTGCGAATGACACGGATGCGCAGACGATAGCCGTTGTAGAAGAAATCGTGCAGTGCGGTCTTGAATCCCGACTCGCTAAGCTCCCGTCCCCAGTACTTGTCCCGCTTGGCGTACTGCTCCAGATCCGCCTGGTAGGTTTGCATGCCGCATAGACGGACACCCAGGGATCCGGATGTGCTCGCTGCACACTTGGCCATCTGCTTGGAGCGCTTCTCGGCGGATGCATCGTCGCCATGCTGTCGCGTGCCCATCTTCAGGTCCAGAATGCAGGGATTACGAAACTGCGACGTGATATTCTCGAGCATCAGGAAGTCTGCGAAATGAAATCAAAATGAAAGATTAGTCAAGCAAATGAGAAGAGTGCGAGAGCTGTTATCTAATTGAATATATGCATAAGGTTGCTGTCCAGGTCCTGTTCGAGCCAGGGCACAGATACTAACATTGCTTATTGGAGTTGTCAAGTTGCGAAATGCTCTTGATAACATCGGCCGCATTTCCGTTCTTATGCACCTTCATTCTGCAAATAATCCAGGCGAGATTGTGTGGGATTAATATTGGAATCAAGCGGATCATTTAATATTTGCTGCGAACCCCATTTAGATGGCACAAATGAGTGACCTAAAACAAAATAAGCTGCAAGTTTTCTTTTGTTTTTGTTTTTTTTTTGTTGCTTGTCATGTTCTGTTCCATTGAAAACGCAGCACCTAGCGACAAGTTGTTTAGTCCACAACAGAAACTGAACAACTATCGACAGTTCGAAATTAGATTCGAATTAGTGTTGACAGTTCAGCTAATTTAAGACTAGATCTAGCATTTTTTTTGTATTAAAGGAAAACAATAAAAAACATTTTTTTGTTGCACGTAAGTTTGAGCTTTTTTATCGCATATTCTTTTTTAACTTTTGACTTTTTAGTATATTTTTTTAAGTTTAGCTTATATTTTTGCCAAGTGCAATGCCACATTCTGCATTCAATGGAACAGATCATGTTGCGATTTTCCAATTGGAATTGGAATTTGTCAAGAAAAAAATACTCATACTATATTATTGTATTGTAATTTGCATACCCAAATACCCGTTATGTTTGAGAGGGGCGAGTGCGTGTTTGTTTTTTGTATGCATTGCACAATCTAAAACAAAAATAAAATTCATTTCCATTTGCTTCGCTGAATGCTCCAGTTATGTGATATATACATATGTATCTTTTCTTTTATTTATTTATTTTATTTACTTTTATTTTATATTTTTTGTAAAGTGCAACAACTAAATGTGTGTGGAAACGTCTCCAGAACGATTCTACATACCTGAGGACATCGTCGCGCTTGCGCTTCGAGGCGCTCATCTTGCGAACGGGAACCAAGGCGGCCTCGTCCCGGAAACTGGGCGAGTAGCGTTTGTCCAACTTGATGCCGCCCATGGAGGTCGCTTGCATAACGCCTGGAAATAGAATGGGACCGGCGGACGATAAGTCTAAGGTTTGAAAGTCTTTCTCAATTCTTTAACAATTATAATTTTATGTAATTATGTAGTTTCAGTTAATCTTGTCCGGGGTTAAAAGTAATGCAATATGAACCTCGAAATAATCGAAATGTTAGACATTAATAAGCTTATTATGGAATGAGTATGCAACACAGACAAACATTTCTATCTTTAATATCCCCAAATGATATTCGGACATTCCTAAAATTAGAATGAATTGCATTCGGATGGACAATGAACATAGAAAAATATGGAATACATATAGATAATGACTTATGATTATTAGACCTAAGCAGGGTGCAAATTGAGACCTAAGAATACACCGATAAATTAAGAGAGAAGTGCAAAATTACTTTAATAAAATATTATTAAGATATTAATAATTTTCACTTGCTTTGGTTGTTTCCTAAAGTTATCTTAAAACCATAAAAAAAAAACATTTTTGTATATCTACTTATATGAAACTGAATGTCTTATTGTAATTGAATTGAATTTAAATTGTATTTGTAGTTTGTAATTAATGTGTAGTATTAAATTATATAGTAAAGTATAGATTATAATAATTAAATATAAAGTATGTGTTTTGATTCATACAAACCCGTTGAGGCCTTTGTCTTTTTTGGCTTGCTTGCATTTCTAATCGGCTTTCGTACTGTGAGAGTCTCGGAGACTTTCAGTTCCAGAGACAGACAGAGCAGAGCAGAGCTGAGAAGAGCAGAGCAGAGCAGAGCGGATCAGATCCGATTAGATCGGCAAGGCCTAGGGAGACGACGACGATGACACATGACTTAGACAACAACAACTGGGAGGGGCAGCACCGATGTGCGTTCTGAACAAACACATAAAATAAACACGATTTTTTTGGTTTGTTTCTTGTTTTTTTTGTAGGTTTTGTGAGGTCAAGAAATTTAAAAAAATAAATAGCATAGATATTTTTATATTTTATAATTTTTTTTGTTTTATGTTTACGCTTTCATTCTCAACTCTTAGTTACATTACGTTGCGTTGCATTTCGTTTGGTTTGGTTTTTGGGCTGCTCTCCGAATCGGTTCAGCGGCAGATCGTGAGCGGGTCTGTCGGTCACTTCGGTCGGCACTTCGAACCTTTGGATAATACGAGCATAGAGCGTAGATATGTAGTGGCAACGGGCACGCCCCCAGGTCAGATACTATCCAGGGGCGTGGCATTTGTTCACAGTTCTTTTTTATTTGTTAACTAACCGATAAGATTGTAAAACTTTTGCATTAGATTAAAAAGTTTTACAATCTCCAACAGTGATCAAAGGATTGGATTAGATTAAAAATAAAGAATAAATCTTTTTACTGGAGTAGAGTTTTGTTTTTTTTGTTTGTTTTTGATATTTTATACTTTGTTATGTGTGTTATGCGACTTACCCATTGCTGTCACTTTGCTACTAACTAAAAGTTCTTAAATATGATCAAAATGATTCTGTGGGTTGAGCTTTTGGCCAGGCGCTTGGACTACTTCCAGGCGTCGAGTCAGACAATAATTGGGCATGGAAGCTATAATATTTTTATTTTCTTTGCTTTTCGTATTACAAATATTTAAAGCTAGAATTTAGCTAACGCTTACGATACGGTTCAGTCTTATTTCTTTTGGTTTTTGGTTTTTTTTCTTTTCTTTTTTTCTCTTCATTTTTTTGTGCTCTGTTTTTATTTGTAATCATTCAATTTCAAAACTTACAGTCTACGGTTATCACATATAGAATTATAATACTTAAAATAAAAATGAGATATTCAAATGCATTTATTATTTTATTTTGTTTTTTTTTTTTCTAAGGACGATACAAAGGAGCAGATAAATTTGTTTTATTTTTTGGACAAATGTTAGTACAAAACAAAAGTTAAAAGAATACAGAAACACCGATTTCAGAACTCATAACAAAAGGCAATGCAAAACGCGTTCTTAAAGATATTCTCATATCATTTTTTGTGTCTTTTTTTGTTTTTTTTTCATGTTTAATATATTTATTATTTTTTTTTAAGTTTATTTTGGAATGTATGACAGTACAAGCAGTTAATTCGAAACGAAATATCGTATATATATGAAGCGCTTCGATAGATTCGAGAATCGTTGAATGTGATTTAGAAGAGAATATAGTCGGTATCTTACCTTTGTACTTGGGCACAAACTTCTGTATGTCCTGCGGAATGTTCTGATAAAAGTCCAATTCGCGCAAATTCAGCGGCTTGATCACCGTCGACTGATTGAGCAGCAACAGGCGAGTGTGTCCTCCGACCTGTAACAATTGATAATGATGATGGAACATATAGTATCTTTCAGTTTCAGTTTAAGTTGAGTCATAAATCAATAGAGCGTATCTTAAGAGTGGTCGTGTTGGCCATAGCCGTAACCTACAATATACTGTATCTGTATCTTATCAAATCTACGTCATGGCACAACGCCTTGATATGCTGCTCATTTGATTTTTATAATCAGTGTAAGTAAGAGTGTCAAAATACGACCAACCATATTGAATATCAGGTTCAAGTAAACAAAAACTTAACTTGAGCTGTTTCATATGATATGAAGCGGCGTTAAATTGGATTAAATTCACTGAATACTAAATACAAAGTTAGTTTTAAATTTGTTCTCAGCAAGCAGTATATTCAAAATTCAATTCATTCTGAGATACTTGTAATACTTTTAATATTAACAATAAATTCTCATATTTTCATAACATTATTAATAATAATAATATTTAAAAAATGGAGTTTGACTGAATGTGATTTTCATTGCAATGAACACAATTCGCGATAAGCTGAAACATGGATTTGGCCAGAAGAAGAAGTCAGTGCACACACAGACGGCTGGACATCCATCTGCCTCAGTTTCAGCCAGTGGAAGCAAGTCCGGTAAGAGCGTAGTGGAAGAACCCAAACATACCGATCGAAAGTCACGGAAAACGCAGACGATTGCGAAAAAATCCGTCAATCCTTCTGCAGCGAGTAGCAGTCAAGCTGCTCATCGTTCCAGGAGCCCCACAGGGAGTGTTATGGAGCGCAGAAAAAAGAAACAATCAACAATCAAGCCCCGAAAAACCAAGTCATTGAAAGTTTCAAAAACCAGTTCCATCGTCTCCAACAAAGCATTTCTAAATAATGATAACAATGTTGCCGCACATCAAAGAAGAAGCTCCAAAGGTTGTGATTCTGCGCATGAAGGTCGTTTATTTATTCACACTACGCTGGATATTCACATCGATAAGCTGTTCAAATTGCTATTCTCGGCATCCGATTTCTTTAAGGAATTCCAGGCCAAACGTCAAACAACAGATCTTCAACTAGGCGAGTGGAAAACCTACAAGGATGGCCAGAAAATTCGAGTTGTAAGTATGACGTTAGCGCTACAAGGGAATATTGGTCCAAAAAGCTCCAAACTCGTGGAGGAGCAGATCCTGCGAAAGTGCTCCCATCCAGGTGAGCTCTACTCGGTTGACATTACTTCCACCCACGAGGGTATTCCCTATGCGGACGTGTTTAGCGTCCTGCTGCACTATTGTCTCGTCGATGCTCACAACAACACCACCGAACTGATGGCCTTTGCCAATGTCAATTTCATCAAACCCACATGGGCGGTCATCAGAACGTTCATCATGAAGCATTCTTTGGAAGGCCTATCCATTTACTTTAGCGATTTGCTGCAGGAACTGCAAAAGGAAATAGCCAAGTCAAAAAGAACTTCAGGTCGTAAAACTTGAACTGTATAAATTAGTTGAAATACACTCTCTGTGCCTTTCTGTACCTATTCAAAATTTCTAAAACACAGACAAAAAATCGTAGATAAATATTTATTGAAACCAAAAACAAAAATATGGAAAATCTATTGATCGATCGATTGATAATAAAATCAGATGCGATCAGATGCTATGTGAGAAAACACGCGTCGTGAGAGAACAAGCCGCCGGGCATGCTATTTATAGAACACACGTATTCTCTCTCTCTGAATATGCGTTGGCTGCGAAGCCGGCAGAATTATGAGATCCTATGAGATGGGCTATTGGCATTTTGGACACCACTGTTTTGATACTCCCAGAAACATTTCATATGAAATTTATTTTGTTATTATAAATTTGTAGTTTTAATTTTTTATTTATTTATATTATTAAGTGAATTTTTTAGTGTATCTCACCTGATTGGAAAGTGGATGAAGTGCCACCTCATCTTCATTTTCCGGGAGATCCTTGCTGAGCTGTGCGGGATGCTGCGTTGTCTTCGCCTTTCCACAACTATCGGCAGCAGACTGTGACTGTGAGACTGTCGATTCCGAGCATTGTCGCAGCCAAGTTGGCGGTTGTTGTTGCTGCTGCTGTTGATGTTGTGACTTGGTGGGCGTGGAGCAACTGCTGTTGTTATTGCCGCCGCTGCTCACCGATAGTTGCTGAAGATTAGCGGTTACCAGACTGCTGCTGCTGGTGATGCTGCTGCTGCTCCTTGAACCAACATCATGAGGATGGGGCGACAGTTGTTGTTGTTGTTGCTGCTGTTGTTGTTGTTGAAGGAAACTGGAACCACTGGCGAATTGCAACTGTGATTGCAATAGGCTTAAGCTAGTTGAGATTTGTGTAACCAATTGCTGTTGCTGCTGCTGTTGTTGCTGCTGCTGCTGCTGCGGTTGTTGTTGCTGCTGCTGCTGCTGTTGATGTTGATGTAAATCACGTCCATGGATGCGTTGGTGCTGCTGTATATTTGGAACATGCTGCTGATATGACGACAAGTCAGAATCTCCCATGCCCCAATCCCCCAAGAAATATACCATTCCCTGCCGCACGAAACAGTTTAACAAGTTTTTTCTGGCTGTTGCTGCTACTGTTACTGTTGTTGTTGCTGCTACACTTTTCCCGTTCCGCGAGAATGGGAAATCCGTTGTTGTATCTAAAATGAAATGAATTGAGAATTGCATTACAATTGGGTTAAGCATGTGAAAATCCCCGAGCGTTTATCGATCACATTATAGCAACCGGTTGCGAATATTACGGGGTATTCGGACTCAAGTCGACTTGAATCGAGCTGACATTGCACGCGATTAATTCACTGATCTTCGAGATCAGCTCTCATGCACTTGTGCATTCCGTACAAATGTCAAGCGGGTTCAATGTCATTTCCTCATCGGAACACGGAATGCAAACTACGAGCGTGTTCCGGTCTTGATTGTTCAAGAGTGAGAGAGATTGAATAATCACTTATGATATAACAGATTCGTATAATACTCAAGGGAATCAAATTAAAGTAAAGATCTATAAGTTTTGCATGATCGGCACTTTTTTGGAAATTTTGAATCTTTTGAAGTTATTAAAAATAAAAGAAAGACGAAAAATATGAGTAAAATATAAATAAATTAAAATAAGAATGGAAACTAGAAGTTTTGTAGTTTTTTCTTCAAAAAAGTTGGCTCCTTTATTAAATATTTATTTAAAAAAAAGTCTTTTAGAGAATCGAATAATTAGCTGATGAACTCAATACAGCTGACAGTTGCCAAGTTCGATAATACGATCCACTGAGGCATAATAAAACATCTGAAGCGTAGTCGCACTTACAATTAGACGATTCACTCGGTCGACAATCTGCATCACAATCAAAACGATCTGTGAACCATGGAACGAGTATATAAGAGTAATCGTATATATATGTAAATATACATAAATATTAGAAGCGTTTAATGAAGCGTATTCCTAATTGAATTCCATTGCTCGTGCTTATGAACATGATCAGTCAGCCGTGAGGCGCGTGGATCGAGAGTGCGGTCATTGATATTGATAGCTGTAGTTATCAACTGTTCAATTGCTCAACTGCTCCAATAATTAAGTTATCGTTTGACAAAATGCAATTGACTTGCGAAAATCGCACGATCTGCAAATTGCGCATTTGTCTGGCTTTGAAAGTGACGACACGACCCAATTACACGCCCCTTTCCCCCTGGTCAAATGCAAATGAACAGAATCAACACAGAAGTTAGCAAACAGACCTCATAAAAAGATATCAAATGTATATTTGCCATTTGCTGCTGTAACCAATATAAAGCAGTAGCTCTCTATCTACAACTGTATCTGCAACTGCATCTGTATCCGTATCTCTAAATGTATCTTTAACAGTGTTTGTAGCTTAATCTAGCAGGTACCCGGTACGTGCTTTTTACGGCTATTTATAGCTATTTACGTTAGACAGCAGCTAAAGGCCAGACGGCGCGCCTTTTAATCTGTGCTATCAGTGAAAACAATAGATACTTGGCTAGATAACTGATAACTGCTTTGGGTAATTAGCCACACATAGAGAAATTGTATTGGTTTCTGGGAATCGAATCACTTGGCAACCGTTTATGACGAATGTTTTGTTATTCGTGTTATTCGGGGGGATCTTCTCGATAAGTCTGTACGTAATCACGGTGTCATTAACTTGAAGCAGTCAACGATCGGGCATTGTTCGCGTATCGTATCTGGCAACTGATCCAAAAGCTTATGAACTCAAATCTTGGACTTGTGTACGCGAATTCATATTTAAACGATTTATTTATAAAGCACTTGTCATATTTATAGAGCGCGTCAATTGAAACTGTCAAGTAAATGCGACACAACAATTGATGGAACACGGAACAAACACTCAAGGCTGGCTATAATCGATGTTAGACGAGTGCTTAACAATTTGATCACTGTCATTTCATGAAATGCCAAATGAATATTGAACACTGTGTGAACTTCAGACAGAGAAAGCGTCAATTGCGACGTAGATAGACAGACAGACAATTCCAGCTGAGTCAGACTACACGCAGACTTACAATGGTAATCCTTATCATAGCTAACCAAATTTAACTGGGCCACAAACAAAATTTGGATTCACAGCTCTTGATGGCCATTAAAATGAAAGTAAACAAAGCCAAAACTTCCCATGATACATATGTATATACTCGTATGTGTATGTATTTTTGTTGTATACATACGTGTATATGGCCTAAAAGTAGGTCAAACCATAGCAGATATCAACGCAGAAAGTCTCAAACAACTACAGCAACTGCAGCCAAAAAAACAGCTGCTAAAACATCTCAGAGCTGAGCCTACGAATCATCTGGAAATGTCTTCTAATTAGCGATTAATTAAACATTCAACTTGGGATCAAAATCGAAGTCAAAACAACGCTATTTATTATCAACAACAATTACAAATGCGAATAAGCAAAACACAAAAGCAGAACAAGACGCAAAAGAGCGACTGTCAGTCACAACAGAAGTGGCAGCAACAAGGATACATATGTATCTCGATACATAATATATCTATATCTGTTAATATACCTATGGATGTATCTTTTAACTGCATTTCTAGTGAATTTCTGCCAGTCTATGTTATACCTGGTAGTAGACTTGTATATTTTATCACAATATTTTGAATTACACACGTTAATTGGACACTTGGAGTTTCTTTATGCATGAGGCCGTTGAATTTGACAGTCCAACAGAGAAAACAACAAAGGATTTGCGCGAATTGTTAAATAAATGTTTACCAAATTCATTTAACACAATGCCAAAATTCCAGTACAATGGCCAAAAACCTCGCTCCATTGAAGTAGAAGAGTAATCAAAACGTTGCCTCATTTTTGTCTCCAATTTATGTTTTGTTGTTTATCATAGCGAAGAGTAAATATAAAGTTCAAATTTGTTATTTTTCTTCAATTGAATCTTCGTATGAATAGGAAAATTTTGAAATTAGAGCAATTCGTAAATCAAATTCCGCAAAAAAGGCCTGTCTAGCGCTGAGTTATCAGCAGCTGATAAGTGAGATTGAATGCTGTGACAGAGGGAAAAAACGGAGAGCAAGTAATTTCAGCATAGCAACAACAAAAAAAGAGGGAGGGGGATAGAGGGAAGGAGAGAGAAACATAAAGAGAGAGAGAGGGGAAAACGAAAGGCAATACCTCAAGTTTGCTGATATTTTTGAATTTACTGCATACCAATACACAAAATACACAATTTTTTATATATATTAATATTTGAAATGTACCACAGAAAATATAAATAACACAATTCGATGTTATTTTTAATAAAAGCGCAGACAAGTGAAATGTTGTTTTCCTGGTATTATGACAAATTGAATATCTTATCATTAAATTAAATTAAAGGTGCGTATTGCGAATAACAATTGCCTGTCTATATTTACTCTATAAATCATTTAATGCAAAAACTTTCAGTCTAGGCCCACACACACACAAAGAGAAACATACACACATATATATACAGAGACATATGAACATAAAAGGCATGAAGAAAGCCATATGTAGCGAATTGCGATAAAAGAGAGCGAGCAACTTGAAATGAAATACTCACAAGAAAATGCAATAAGCACAATTAAAACGGTTATTAGTCATGCACACATTGAGAGCTCTATATAAATTTCGCACTAAAGAGAGAGAAACATGTCAAGTAGACAGATAACAGCTATGATGATCACATAATAATATTCCATTTTAATGGAATGTTTCCATGTTTTAATGGGAATTTGTTGAGATTCGCGTAATTTACATGCTTTTCGGCAGCTGCAACCGCAAACTGAACCAAAACTCAAACAAGTTTCTGATTTTAAGTGTGTTAATAATTTATTCACATCTACACATACACACACTCCCGACTGTAGACACACGCTCGCCTGATTATAAATTTCTCATATCAAAACAAAAAGCAGCTGTGGGACAGACAGACACAGCAAATTTACTCGGAACTTGCCAGAGACTACACAAAAAAAAAAACAACAGTCGATTTCGATGACGATGACAATGACGACAAAAACAGCAGTTGAAAAGCAGATAAAATACACGTACTTGTAGCAACAACAACAAAAATAACCCTATTCAAAACAAAAGATCAAGACAAATAGCAAAGCAGCAGCAGCAGCAGCGGCGGCGACAATAAAAAGAAACAAATAGGAAAAAAAAACACCACTTGAACGAACGATTCGAATCGTTTTTACGCTCTCACCCTCTCACTCTCAGTTTCTTACTCTCTGGGTTCGTCTCCCACACTCTCTGGCTATCACTCTTTTGGCTGCTCTTGCGTGGCCGTTGCTGCCCATTTTTTCATCGTCGCTTGCTCTTTGCTTGGCTATTTTTACAGCACACATCAAAAAATTAAATAAAGTTCACTAATACAACCGTAGGCACGCACACAAATACATTTACAAAGGGCACGCAACAGAAAAAAAATTTTCTAAACGTTTTTGCTTCTTGTTGGATAAAATTTAAATTTACCTTCTTGAGACACTTAATTAGTGGTTGAAGTTTTGCAATTCAATTTAGTTGGTTATAACTCAGTTTTCATTCATTTGCATGTGCTCACAAATTTATTAATTAAATTTTCCACATCGAATTCGTATGTGAAAATTTCTGTGTTGTACAAATTACACATACACACACACGTTTCACACTCGCTCTGGCCACACAGACTGGGCGGGAGACCAGCACAGTTACACTTTGGCTTCTGCTTTGAATTTATGTACATGCACACATATATGTATGTATGTTGTACATATACAATTTTAGCTTCTCAATTAAATTTGATTTTCTCACACGCGCGATTTAGGCTTATTTTGCGCGACTTGCACTTTATCACTATTTTCCAATTCCAAGTGTTGGACACGTCCGTTTCGAGCGAGTTGAGAGGGTAAACTGAATGCAATATATTTTTCAGATGTCTCAGCAGGCAGAATTTAGTTGCTCGCGTCGTATCGACTAGGCAGCAGTGCCAACGACCCATATACTAGCTGTGAGTGCGAGTGAAACAACCATACAACAACGCAACACTTGTTCACTCGCATCAGTCTTAGCTGTGTGTGTGAGCAGCAACGCGTATAGCATGCTCACGCTCTCAGATACTTTTCTGACAGCTGCGCTCTCAATTCTCAGATAGTTTTTCAGCTACGCTCTTAGCAAGAGAGTTTACAGAGTTAAGAGCAGGTGCAGTTGCATTAAATCGGACTGTGTTGGGTTTTAACCAGACTGCGCTACAATTGTATCTTTTATCTATATCTTTTTAACTGCAAGTGGTTAAAGCACGCGCCGTTAAAGATTTGGATGCAGTTTGGGATTACACAGGGTTTAATCCCTGAGAATATAATTTTGAACAGTAATCGAATTGCAATAAAAATAAATGCAATTTATTGCAAATCCTGAAATCTAATCGCAGGTGTCAACAATTTAAGTGTTTATTTTTGTAACTGCAAAAAAAATGAACACAATTGCGCTTATTAATTTATAATTTATTATTGGGCTTATAAAGCGTCATAAATATTTATTGTAAAAATCTTGGCAAATTGTTTTTTCCTCTCCAATTGTTTGTCCAATAAAAATTCCATGCCAAATATTTACTAACGGAAGCTAACGGGGCTAACAACAACAACAACAAAGACCTACCAACAACAATGCCCTCTCCACACTTGGAACGCTTCCGCGTCGTCTATGTGTATGAGAATTGCTTGGGAGGGCCCCAACTAATTAATTTGTGGTCTATACAGTAACAGCTGTTGTTGTTGACTAACTGGCCAGAGAACTCTTATCGTTCACATCTTATCAAGCTTACGCCATGTTCAATTCCATACTCTGTCGCCTATCTACAAGTTGGCAATTCACTTTGAGATCGCCCAAAAGTCGTCATATCAGCAACAACCACGGAACGGGCAGATTCCACTGTTATTTCAGTTCAGCTTTGGCTGAAAACGGAGTGTGCCTCAGATTAAATTGCAATATTATTCGTAAACGCTTGTGCGATTTGAGCTGTCAATAATTTCCCTATAAGATTTATATGTATATGAAATATAAACCAACCTGAGCCAGTTCAAATAATAAAGCTTTGAATGGTAAATAAATAAATAATAATAATAAAAAAACCATAGTTTTCTAGTTTATAGCGTCATATATTTCCAGTTTGCACTAAATTGGTAATAATACTTTTTTACCTAGGAACAATATGACACTCTCTACAAAAATCTGCCTAAAACCATTTTAAGTGTCGCGTCTTTTTATAGAACTTTATGCCCAAAATGTCAAATTGTTGTCTGTTGTGGAAAGTTCACACTGCCAAAAGATACAAACAGAGCACTTGCAGATACAGATACAAATACAAATGCAATTGCACGGATTGTTGTGTTTTTGCGCCCAGTCGGTGATATCGCCACAAATAATAACCAAAATCGCGTGAGCAGATGACGAAGTGAGTTTTCAGGCTAGAACACACAAAAACCAGTCTTTATATTTTGGCACGTTTCGGAAATCTCGTTGATTAGCAAACACTAAACATTTGTCCTGTCAAACGGGGAAAATGCTAAACAAGTGACGCAACAATTTAATATTTTTACAACAAACAGACAGAGAGCCCAGAATGATGAGACAAAAGAGAGAGAGAGAAAGGCAGAGATGGAAATGGAAATTACGTATATTTTTGAAGTACGCGTAAATGGAGCAAGAAAAAAAAAATCCAAGCGCTGATAAGCAAAAATCAGCATAGATTGTTAAACACATATTTCTTTACATTATTAATACATTTAAATTTAATTTTATTTATTAGTAGCAATTATTTAAATATTAAGATAGGCAAATCTGAACATTACTTTAATTTAAGAGAAATTTGAGTATGATTAAAGAGTAAAAAATGATTGCCGCACTTTGACATCCTTTCATTTCACATTTAGCATTTAAGCTAGTAACCCAAGGCTATTACATTGTTTTCCGTTTCTCTGTAGCCATTGCGACTGTGCCCCCAACTGCATGATAATTTATTCTAAGCTAAAGCTTCTTGCTGCTCTTTGACCCTGGGCAGGGCAGCCAAGTGGGCGCCGTTTGAATTGTTCGCTTGCATTGTTACCAGAATTTGCATCCTTGACATTGCCATTGGCATTGACATTGATATTGACATTGGCTTGTTGTCGCTGCCACTTGGTAGTGGACTTTTTCCCAGCCTGATGGCTTGTCCCAGGCTGTTATTATCT
The DNA here is from genome assembly GCA_037043405.1 of Drosophila subquinaria. Taxonomy (NCBI): domain Eukaryota; kingdom Metazoa; phylum Arthropoda; class Insecta; order Diptera; family Drosophilidae; genus Drosophila; species Drosophila subquinaria. Next base: position 86,582 of record JBAMBL010002607.1, read on the forward strand.
TCCATTGATATCTCAGCGCCTGATCCTCTGTTATCAGCACTGCATTCTTCGGCAGTTGATCAGGTTTGCCACGCGATAGTGCCATTGTTTGTGGGTTTTTTGGAATATGTATGGTCATGGTGGAGGTAACTGCTCGACGGCGGCTTGGTAGGGACTTCTTCAGTCGATTTAATGACGACTGGTGGTGTTGATGGTGTTTTCTTCTTTCGTCGTCGCAGTTTTCTAGCTAAGGCTAGCTCTGCCTTGTGGGCACTTTTCATTTCCTCCAGCATACCCAGCTTCTGAGGATGTTCCTTCTTCGCAATCCAGGTAAAATTTTAAGTTGAAAAATGTTAATGGACAACGCACTAATACAACAATATATGTATGTAACACTTTACTTTGATGTGCTTGAGGAAGTTTCCCGTATTTCGAACAGAGCCGTGGAACAGTCGTGGTGGTATTGGAGCGCAGTGCACGCATTCTACGTTTACTATTTCGTCGTGCCTTGATCGTAATTTGAACAATTTTTCCCCGGCAAAATGCACGGCAGTGGAAAATGTGACATTTTGATTTAATAATTGCGCGCGTTGTGTGGGTGCTGTGTGTGTGTGTGTGTGTGCGTGGGTCGGAAAATATAACGGTTAAAACAAAATGGCAGCCAAAAAAAAAAAGGTGGCAGCCTTGGCAGAAGGTTCAAATTGACCGAATTTAACTCTTTTCAGAAAAAGAGTTAAGTATTTACATTTTATTTTTTTCTTAATAAATATTGAAGTTAGAGCTTTGAAACTTTCACAGGAGGACTTCTAATATTTTTTTAAATTTTTATAATTTTTTTTTTAGAATATTTTACTAATTTGTTTATTTCTTTACAACGCAAAGGCTGACGTTCCCCAAACCAATTTTAAAATTAACTTTATGAATTTACAAAACTTATTACGTTCTTGCTTTTTTCAATTTGTAAGTAAAAATTTTTTAATAATTTTTTTAAAATTAATTTATTTTATTAGAGAAAAATGACATGGAACATTCGTGCGTGAGGAAATCGTGTTCTTACACAGGTTGCAACAGGGTGATGTATGACATACATAAAAGACTTTTATCCATCAGTAGATGGAAACGCACTGCTTGCAGCGATAGGCACGCACTTTAGCTGCAGTGACGCACACAAACACTGCTTGCAGATCTTGCACTGCTTCGATTGATTCATTTTTGAAGCTTCTTTTGTGTTGATTTTGTTACCCATTTTAAATATTTAATTACCAACAAATAACTAACAATTTTTTAATATTTAATATTATTTTCTGCAATTAAACGAGCGCAATTAAAACAAATGGAATTTTTCTGACATATTGGAGAATCTAAGCTCTAATTGCTTCTGTTTAAATTTAAATTGGTATAATTATTTTAATTTAAATTTCTAATTATTTGTTGATTACACGAACAACTTCAATCTTAAAAGATTACAGGTATTCACGTGACTCGCAGTTGTCGATTAAATTACAGCGCGTGTTTTTGTAATGTTTCTTAATTAGTTACAAGTGTCATTACTTATTTGCCCACTTAAAAACACAATTGTTTATGTATATAGTATGCAAAAATATTGTGTTTGTCAATCGAATATATATATATATTTATTCAGATATATACTATAATCCCTAACATTTTGCACGTTCAATTTATTCGCTAAATACTCAGAAGCCTTTGGCAAAATGAGGTATATCAATTTTGTAAAGCTGTATAAAATGAGAAATATAATTCGAATACAATTTAATAAAATTTATCAAAGACTAATTTCCGTAATCGATGTTTATCTTAGTTGCCCTAAATCAGGGTATCAGTCAGTCGAATATACCCTTTCAGAATGCTCTTATTTATGAAAATTTGCGGATGTTTGGGGCCAAAACACATCCGACGTTTATTAGTCATCATCACCATATGTACAGTGGACCAGGCCAATTCAGCTGACAGTTAACGAAAGGTGTCACTCAAAAAGTGGGGGTATAAATGAGGGATAGGAGGCACAGGTGGCTTAAGGAGGGGGTGTGGCTGTTGCACTGTTAGTGAAATCATTTCAATCTGTGAAACGAATTGATTGAGAGATTAAAAGTGTATAAATAGTTTCAAGTCGACAAACTTATGCAAACATTGCCAGACACAAGGGCTGCCCCTATTAATATTATTATATATATGTACATACTAGATTAATGCCTGTAGTGTGATCTGATTGAAAAGACCTTCGACAGCATGTGATGGACGTGTGGCAACTGGAAATTCTAACTGGAACTGGAATTGCAGGCTCAGTTAGCAGCTCAAGGACATGGCCATTGGGCAGGTGGCAAATGGAGATGCAAGGCTATCTCTCTCTTACTCTCGCTCCCTCTCTTTCTCTCTCTCTCTCCTTCGGCATTGAGTTTGCATTAGCAAATTGAAGCGTTGCGCTCTTGTCGACATTGACATTGCCTCAAACCAAACTCCAACTCGTATGCGTGCAGAGTGGCAATTGTTTTGTTGTTTCTGTATTTAATTCTATTCCTTTTCTCTTCCCCAATGTTTATAATTTGTTTTTGCACTTGTATTTGAATTGTAATACTAGAATTTCAATTTCCATTACCACTTGATAGCAGTTACACTCAGTGCCTGCCTATCTATGTGTAAATGTATCTGTATCTGAGACTGGGAAGTGGAAGTGCAATTGGGCAAGGGGTAAGTAAGCACACGGATTCGGGGCCTGAAATTTATTGAAAACACGCGCGTTTAATTGAAAACAGTCGCCGAACTGCGACAGCAAATGAAATTTTGCAATAACAATCAAGTTTTACCTACATATTTGTTTAGCCAATAATTGTGACTCAAGTAAATTGAGTGAATAACATCAGCTGCTTTCACTTAAACTACTTATTGTGGATCTGATTTAAATGCTTAACAACAGTTTATAAATCTTTATTAGTGACCTAAATCCAAAAAATTAAATCAAGCTTAATATCAATATGTTTAAATTATCAAATAATGAGTTGTTGACATCTATCTGTTGATATCAATAATGTATCGAGCTTTCCCAAAAAGAATAATTAAAAGAATATGTAGCTGTACATAGTTTTAGACCAGGTCAAACGTATGACAAACTTTAAAGTTTAAACTTTCATAATTTATGTTAAGCAGAAACCATTTCAATCTTGTTATTCTCAAAAAAATTCGTAATAGAACAATCTATTCTCATGTCTAGTACTTTGAGCTCTAGAAGAAATCTTGGGAAATTGTTGGCAACGCTTTGTAGAAATATTTAAAATGATATTAAAATACTTTTAATTAAATACCACAACAACACAATATGTGTATATACATACATATGCACATATGTATTAAGTAATAAGGCGTTGACATTTGAACATTATTTAGTACTCTTTGAGGAACCTCTAGATGATGCTAGCAAACATTTCGTTTTCGTGTCGAAATCCTAAACTGACCTTGACTTTGGGTATAGATATATATGCAGATAGAAAGGTGCCCAAAAATACGATACGCAAGACTTGTAAGAAATTCAAGTAATTTCGCTAGAGATTACTCGACTCGACTGAAATGAAAGCGATGTATGTAGGTGTTGTCTCTTGTCTCTTGATTATCTCGGCCGAAACGTCACTCGTTGACGAAATGAATTCGCCCACGAGGTGAATCCGTGAACAGCCTCGACACGCGGACGCCTTTCCGCCTTGGCATTGGATTGGGATTGGAATGGGGCAAGTGGTTGTCACAGGAGCTGCTCGAGCTGCGTTCACAAGCGCCGGCACGAGGCATCCAATAATACTCGCTTCTTTTACACTTAGAAAAATTGTTCTTTATTTAAGAAAGTCGACGTAAAGTTTAAAATGTTTTCAGATTTATATAAATGAGATAGCTTGGGTCTAAAAATTAGATAAATTATTATTTTATTTTATTATTATTTATATTTATGAATATTCGCCCAAAATTTGTAGAAAATTATCTGGTTTAATTAGCATGCCTTAGTTCAGAAAATTCGTTCCAACACTACGAAAAATAATTATTATATTCAGGCAGCTTTGCGCTATGATAAGGCAAATCTATTCTGCAATTGAGTATCTTTTAAAAATTGTACTTCTATTTTAAATCGATTTTTAACAAGATATTCCTTTACATATGCATTTTAATTTATTTTCCAATTTAAAATGTTTTCATATTATTTTTTTATTTTAATTTACTTTATTGTATCGGCTGCTTTTAGCTAAATAAACTTTAAATATATTTTTTTGAGTGTAAAATCAATGTGTTTGATGATATAAACAAATGAAAAGAGAAAAAACCCATTGGCAATGTCTTTCAAATGGATTTTAGTTTAGTTTAGAATTTTTATTTAGCCGAATCTATAAAAGAGCGAAGAATGAATACTGACCATGCCAAACGAACGAACGAACGAACTTTATTAGCAGCTGTTGCCAACTAACACAAACACAAACCCGTGGGCGGTCTGGCTAAATAGTTGGAGATGGGCCAACAAATGTATCCATGCCCAGAAAGCATGAAATGCATGAAATGCCGGCAAGGGCAACACACAAATAATTATGATAAATGATAAATGTTTTGATGATTCGTCACGCCCTCCTTTGTTGGCAGCTCCAGCTCCAATAAGTAGGCAACAGTTAATGAAAGCTTGCCATCTCTATAAATACATATGTATGTGTGTGTACATGTGAAGACATGTGCATGACCATAAAGGCGAGGAAAGAGAAAGAGAAATTCATGACCGAATGAGTCAATGTCAATAGCAGATGCCAACGACTGAGAGTCGAGTCGTGTGGCCCACATTATCCACACATATATACATATATATACACACACACACTTACATAAACTTACATACACGAGGGGGCAAATAATGTTATGTCTTTTTATTCTTATTTCGATTTTATATAATTTCGTTTTTTATATGTAAGTAAACTCTTTTTGGCAAACGGAAACGAAATTACGACGCAAATGCAATTTCATTTATAATGCGATAAAACTAAAAATAATGCTACCTATTCTGCAGACAGACTATAATTATATGAATTATACTATATGTAAATATTTGTATGCCATATGTACACTACTTACCTATAGAAATAGATGTGTATATTGAAGCTTATGTAGATCAAGTTTAATTTAATGCCAAACGATAAGAAAAATAAATAAATACAAGAAATGAATGCATGAACTGCACTTAAACATAGACGACAATTGAATGCTCTACGCCATCAATTTATATTTAATTTTTATTTTTATATCTTTAAGACATTTATTGACAAAGCTATGTAGCTAAACAGTTAAATATTTAAGCGCCATTTGGCTTCAAAATTTGTAGTGTATTTTATCAAAATCACGTATAAAACAAAGTGCAAATCATAGTGTGAATTGCTGCAACGTGTTGTTACAAAAGCAACAAGGGAAAATCTATATACGTGTCTGTAACTACGAGTGTATATATATTTAAAATTCTAATGCGACTGCTCATAGTTGAGTACTCGAATTATTGTTAATGCCGAGCAGTTTTTGGCCAGGGGACCGTAAAGATCGCAATGAATATGTTTGTTTTTCTTTTCAATTTCAATTGCGTCAATGGCAAGCAGCTTTTAGAAAAGGGGGCGGGTCTCATTGGGTCTCATTGAGGCATTTGAAATGCCGTCGAACCAGAACCTACATCAAACGATCCGCGTATAGTGCGTATACGTAATCGTAATCATCTCACTCAGTAATAACAACAAACTGAACTCAAATCAACTCGACGCAACTCAACTCAAATGAACTGAACTCAAGTGTAAACAAAATTCTATTTCACATTCACAATTCGCTTTCGGTTTCTTCCGGCAATACAAAAACGACACAAAAGAATGATTCTTCATCGTTTAAATGACATAAACAAAAAGCTGCTTAGTCAGCTATTAGTTGAAAATTGTCTTTAACAAAGCATAAACAAATATAATGAAATTGGCTTAAGAGTTGATATATTTATATGTATCATGATATTCCTTAAGAACCTTAACATTCAGCAAGTATTTGCATAAGTCATTCATTAATTTAGATTGGAAAAGTTCTATGATTAAATCAGACAACATCGGCGACATCAATTTGATGACGTTAATCAAGAATGCAAATAGAAAAAGAAATAATAAATATATTATTTATTAATCATGATATTTGCCAACACTTTATGTATGCATATTTATATGTTCAATCAGCATGTTTAGCATTTAATTATTATACTTAATCATATCAAAGGAATTTTCCAAACGAAATATTTGATTTTCAAAGTATATACACTTATATATTTGTATATTTTCTGGCATGTCAAGTCAATTAAATTTGATATAATTTAACAAGTGCGCTAAAAACTGAACAACTGAAAATTACCACACTCATTATTTATTCAATTACACATTTTGCGCACACTTGCAACATTTGCTAGCTTATTTATAAGCATTTAGAATTTCAAATATTTATTTTACAGCACTCGCATAATTTTCGTTGCCTTGGCCAAAGACTCACGGGTCGAGGAGGAGGGAGAGGGGATTGTGGGTTTGTGGGCTGAGCCGCAAAGTTCAAGGACGCCCCAGTTTCCATTTAGTGTAGAAATTCAAGGAAATGACTGTATAAACATTTCATGCGATGTTCAGCCAAAAGAGTTTTGCATACCACTTAAAAAAGGGCCAACAAAAAGGGTTAGTCAGAGAATGTAACAGGCAACAGAATATATACATATTTACCTAAAGAAATCTAGAGAATAATGACTAAATAAGATTATTAAATTTATAAAGAAAAAATAATACTGATTATAAATACAATCACAAATAAATATAAATATACGAGTCAAAGTTTCCAGTTAAAGAAATCTAGAGAATAATGACTAAATAAAATTATGATAATTGTGCACAATTATGAAAAAAAATTTTAAGTTTCATAAATACAATTAGAGCCAATTATAGAGAATCTGCTGGTGGAGCATTATATACTTTAGATATTTGGCTTGTTTATGTTGCGGCTTGTCGGTTATTTGAGATATTTTATGAGAGCAAACAAATTGTAATTTATGGCCCAAAAAAACTACCTCGCATTTAATATTTAGCATATAGTTTTCGAAAATGCCTTCAAGTAAATGGGGAAATTCCTAAAAAGGAATCTGTTCTCTAGCCATATTTGCATTATCGATTTTCGGAACTACAGCAACCTCATAATTATTTCAATGCCTGGAATGGAATTCCCAACATACTCGTTCTCTGTTCTCGAGTCACGCAACTCATTGGCAATTATTTTATGGTTTAACTGTTGCAAAAGTGAAATGGAAATTGGGGAGCTGCTTATCTAATCATTGTCATTGTCTTGGTAGCTCTAGATAGGCGCCATATCAAAAACTGTCGTCATTAATAATCAAAAATAAAATATTGATGGGATTTCCGATGTCAATAATTCACATAATTTAATGGATGCGCTTAAAGTTTGTTGCTAATTAATAATAATTATCAAATTGGACAATAATATTGACAGCAGAAATCCAGTTTATAAGACAGTGTGCACTTCAGTTTATCATCTGATAATTATTTATAGACCTCAACATATTGAAGAAGCGTGTGACCAACAGTATCTCAAATTATAGAAAGTAAAAGATACTTTTGTTTTCAATTTGTATTAAAAGAAATTATTCAATTGCGTTGTAGTAATTGTAAAATGGCCTAGAAAGAACTTAAGTGTGTGCTCAAATATTTATTACACGATGCGCATTAGGGGAATTGTGACGCATTGGATTCCCCAAACGCCAAACAAAATAAACCGAAAAACAACAAAGACAACAACAACAATGCACCCTCCCCAAAAGATAGTCAAATTTGGCTTTTGAACTGCGTATATTCTGTTTCTTAGCCCGACTCGGGTAACAGCTACGCCTCATTGAAAGAGTTTCCATTATAGTCCATTATACAAAGTTTGTAGCCACAGCTGAATTAACAGATTTAGCGCTCTGATGAAGCAATAAATTCATTTTCTGCTTACGTCGAGAACTTAGTCCTCTAGGCCACAGAAGCCCACACAATAAATTCAAGCAAAAAACTGAGATATTCTTATCATTTAAAACAAGTACGCTTTTTTTATAATTTCCTGTTTTAGAATTTCCATAAATTGTAATAATAGAAAACTTAGAATCCCCCGTAACTTCAATTAATTCGACACTTGATTTAGAATAAATTTTAAGCAAAACTATATTTTTTTTTTTTGAAATTTATAACTTACAATGGGAAGCAATTCATATGTGGGTTTTACAATCTAATTGACAGGTATTTTCTTACCACACAGTACAGGTAAAATTCCACATAATCGCCTCTGGGAAAAACAAAGAAAAGCGACTGTTTAATTTTAATCCCCAGCATGAAATGTGCTTTTGACACGTGTCTCTGCCGTCTCTGGGCGAGAATCGATGGGAATCGAAGAGACCTTGGCTTGATTGCTGACGTTCTCTCCGAACAATTTTGTTGTTTTGTCGGCTTTTTTTCAACACCACAACAAATAAAAGAAAACCAGAAAAGCGGCTTACAATGAACAATTGGTAAATAATGCGTTTATCTTTAATGTAGTTATTTAATTTTATTTGCAATTAAAACAGTTTTTTGTTTAGTAATAATCAATGCCCAACAATGAAAACCAAGCCGAAAAATGTAGTCTAAAAATTTCCAGTCCGATATCCAAAAAAATAAACTGGTTATAACTATTAGCCACAATGATCCTTAGCCATATACATATGTTTATCAGTTAATTACTTATGATACATATTTCATTAAAGCATTGCTGTCTAAAATGTTATCCTAAAACTTATAACTATACGGCAATTAGTTAATTATTATTATGATTATTATTTTACAATTTTGGCCGTGTACAAAATTCGAGAGTACTACGAACAAGCTACAATGATGACAGAGAACTAGGATTGCAATGGATGTATCTATGTTTAAACTATGAATCTAGGCTAGTACAAAAATATATATACAACATATATACTATATAGATAGATAGATGGATAGATAGATAGATGTATGTATGTATAGATCTGTTACAATTAGGATCATCTACATGCCGAGCAGGCACTCGGAATTGCCGATAGCGGCAAACTGTGTTGGCTACGCCTGCGTCACAAAATACATTTCCCCCGACGAGCCAACGACCACGGCATGCGTATCACCCGGTGCTGTAGAGCCACTGAGAGCATTCGGTGCCGCGGCAATCATATTGGACATGTCGGTGCCATTGCTGACAATGCTGACGGCACCGCTGAAAGCGGCACTTGAACTGGTGGCAACCAGTTGATCACCATTATTGCTGCCATGATCCGTATTCTCCACATGCTGCTGCAGGCTGTCAATGTTGTCGTACAGTGTGGAACACTCGCCGCACTTGTAGAACGGCTCCACGCATTCCGGATGCTTGCGCTCCACGTGCCAGCGCAGATTAGCCGCATTCGAGAAATTCTTGCGGCAATTGGCGACACCACAGCAATAGGCACGCTGCTGATGCGTCTGTCGATGCCGGTAGAGAATCGCTTTGGACTTGAACGTGCGATTGCATATATTGCACACAGGTGTACTCGTTTCGGCGTCGTGCGTCTTCATGTGCATGCGCAGCATGCCTGGTCCCTTGAAGCTCTTCAGACAGATCTCGCACTGCGGCTGCTTCTTGCAATTGGCCCGTATCCAGTTGGTGTGCGAGTGCATGTGATTCTGCAGTCCCTTGAACTGGCGAAACTCGGTGCTGCACAGGTGGCAAATGTATCGTCCAGAGCCCAACGGCGATGTGTGTTGCCTGATGAATTCCGTCACCAGATTGGCATCAATCTCGTAATTATCATCCGCTCCAGCTGCGGCAATCACGGAGGCGGTTTGTACCAGTTGACGCGAGTTCGCTGCCGCCAGTTTGCTGCTTATTGTGGGTGGACTGGGCTGATGGTGATTGCAGGGCTGTTCCACCAGATTCGTGTGCGTCGTCTGATGATGTTGGTTGCTACGACGCGCACGCTTTGCCGCACTGGGCGTCGGACTGGGCGTGTTATTCACATGCAACGCGGGAGCCACCAGTGTATCCTGGCTGAACTCGACGACAGCATTCTCCAACGAGATGCTGTGCAGCTCAACGGCTTGTTGTTGTTGTTGCTCCTGCATTTGTTGCTCCTGCAACTGTTGCTCCTGCAACTGTTGCTCCTGCAACTGTTGCTCCTGCAACTGTTGCTCCTGCAACTGTTGCTCCTGCAGCTGTTGCTCCTGCAACTGTTGCTGTTGCGCATCGACATCGATAAAGGCTTGCTCAATGTCACTGGCGCTGACATCGCCATCGTGAGTTTCCATAATGGCATAGTGCAGCTCATCGTCCACATCGCCGCCAAGGACACCGTGATCCTGTTCATCGGTTATGTACTCACAGTCATCCACTGCCGCCATATCATCGCCATCCATTTCAGCATCGCCATCGTCAAGCATATCTTCGTCATCCAATTGTATCTCTTCAATTATGAAGTTGTCATCATCATCATCCTCATGCTTAACGCCATCCTCATGTTGCAGCAGCTGCTCGTCAAAGTACTCATCTTGCTCCTGCTCCTGATCCTGTTCCTGCTCCTGGGTATCGCTCTGCGTGAGATCCTCGTCTATTAACACCTGATGATGATGCTCTTTGAGAAAGTCCTGCTGTTGCTCATCATCCAGTACAATTGTCTCAAATGTATGACCCTTGCCATCCAGCTGCTCATACACCTCATCCAGCTCCTCGTCGTCCATTTCCCCATCGTCCAGCAGCTGGACATCCGCATCAGCCAATGAATTCCCACTGCTCGTCGTCGTACACATGTCCGTCGTACAATTTGTGGTGGTAACCGGCGCCATGCTGCGCTGTGGAACCAGCTGGACCAGTTGTAGCGTCTGTGTGCCATTTGGCTGCTGCACAATCTGCAATGTTTGGCCATTTGGGGCCTGCAACAGTTGCGGCAGAAATTGTCCCTGTTGCTGCGTCGCTGCTGTCGTGTTTTGCGGGCCTGTGCTAATTATTTGTGCCAGCTGCGGCGTCACAATCTGCGTCGTTATAAACTGGCCATTGGGCAAGAGGATTTGCTGTGCTGTTGTCGTGGGCAGAAGCTGTGTGGGCGCCGGTTGCAGCGTAGGCAGCTGGATTTGTTGTATCTGCTGCTGCTGTGGTTGCTGCTGATGCGTTATTAGCGGCGGAGGTGGCGCAGGCTCCTGCAACAATTGTGCCGCCTCCAATTGTTTTTTAGACTGTCGTGATCCCTTGCGCAACAGTGGCTTTAATTTGGTCTTCTGCAACAGAAACTGTCAATTACATCTGCTCTAAATAGATTTTCTTTTAATAATTTGTATTCACCTTTTGTTGTTGATGTTGTTGAGGCTGTTGTACCAGAAAAATAGGCTGTTGTTGCTGCTGTTGTTGTTGCTGCTGTTGTTGTTGTTGCAGTTGCTGCTGTTGCTGCAGAATTTCTTGCTCCAGTTTTTGTTGCTGCTCCTCGAGTTGCTGCTGTTGCTTGAGTTGCTTCTGCAGCAGCTTCTGTTGCTTGCGCTCTTGCGGTGTCGGCGACTCATCCTGCACGAGACGCACCGTCAGGGTCTTGATATACTCCCGCAATTCCTTGTCACTGCGCTCGACGAGCGTCTTGAATGCATGATTCCGACTGACCGCATGGACGCACTGTACGCAGATTTTGTCAGGCCAACCTTCGGTGGGCTCGACACGTACGCTGGTACAATCCATGAGCATTTCTGGCACCTTCTCGCTAAATAGGGGACGCATTTCCTTGCGTTCCGAAATGCATAAACGACAGATTTTGTCCAATTCCAGTACCTTCTTGCGGTCCATCATAGCTGGAGCTTCACTGTGTGTTTCTATTGCAGCTTTCTTCTATAAACAGTGATATAAGTTACACTTGTTGCGTTCATTTCTTTTTAATCATGCAAAAAGCAAATAAGTATGAGAATTTACTGATAAGAGGTCATTTGAAATTGGCGCGTAATATATTCTGGCAGCACTGACAGTCGCCTAACACTCTGGCAGCTCGTCGCTATCGGAGCAAGCGAGATGAATATACTGTGGGCACGACAAGACAACGACGACAACTAGTATACACAATTTAGCATCCTGGTATTGGTGCGAGCGAAAAATCATATTTTAACTACTTTCGCAGTAAACGAATCAAATTTATTTTGATTCGTATTTTTAGATTTAAATCAACTCTATCAATAATTTTCGCATATTTGTTGCACTTTGATGCAAGGTGTTCAATAATACACATCACTTTTTTACTCACCCAAACACTATTTATATAATTTGTGTGGGCTCCTTCGTCTTTGCACGATATTTGACATTAAATTCTCTTAAAATATGGCCGCGTCACACAATTTCCATAAGAAAAACGCAAAAATTTCACATTTTAAGCACCGAGCGCGAGTTTGTTTTGAAACGATGCGAAACAAAAACAAATGGGGCACCAGTTGGTTATTCTGGCAAGTAAATGAAATAACTAGACTTCGACCAGTGCCAAATTAATAAAAATTCGATGAATGAAATTTCTCTGCAACCGCAAAATGGTGCTGTTTCTGCTTTTGTCTTCTTCTGTCGACTGTCGAATGAGCGAGGCAGCTGAAACGACGATTAGCTCTCTTTTTTTGTTTCGCCCCTCTTCTGCTTGTGTGAGTGAGATATGCGTATGTGGCGTGGCTGCAGAGCTGCCAACTCGCTCACATACATATGACACTCTGTCGACAGTCTGGCAGCACTCGCACTTTATTTACATGGCGCGCAATTTTGATAACAAAAATTTCTTAATGAAGAAATCTGAGAAAAATGCTTGCTTGCAATTATGGGATTGGTTTTAAAAGTAGATTGTGACGTCACAGACAATTTAATGAAATTGATTTATAGGTAAACAAAGTGTTAATTCTTACCGTGTGTTTTGATCAGCACCGCACCGTCGGATTTTTACGAAGCACAACACGCACACATACACTAACAACTTTCACTGTGCCTTGCAATTTGTTCGACTTTGTGTTATTTTAATTTGGTTGGCACATTTAATTATTTGCGAATGATTTACACCTCAAACAGCAACTTTCATCCTTATACGACCACACAACAGCTGATCCGGATAAGGGAACTTAAGGACTGTCGTCTTTGCATGGTTAATGAGATGTGTGAGGTGCTACAAAAAGTGTGCCATGTGCAAACATGATGTCTTCGTTTCTTATGTAATTACTTAACTAGAAAATTTGGGCATTATTTTGTTTTAATTATTTTTATTATTTAATTTAGCAGCAATTAAAGTACACGAACAGACACACGAATGACAGCTTTCGATGCATTCAATCTGAGTCGATACAATTTGTGATCAGGTCATCGCTTATCGATATATTGATTTATCACATTGAATAAATCGAAATTCATAAAAAGTGCAACAGTTGAACATAAACAAATCACATAGATATCTGCGTAATTTCTAGGCGCATGATTGCGTGTTGTTGGTATTGGTATTGGCCAGTTCGTACTTTTGTCTTTCCTTGTTCTTCTTGTTGTAAACCCGAACGATGCCGTAAATAACTACAACCAAGACGATGCCAATTAACAAGCAACTGATAACGAACCAGGGATAAAAGGAGGATCCCTCCTCCTCCGCCTCCCATTCGTTGAACTCCGTTGAGCCATTTGCACTCAGTTTGGCTGGTGCCGCATCCATGTCCCGGAACAATGAGGCCTTGGCCAGGTTCCTCGACTCGGGAGCCTCGAACGCGGGCTCAGTGCCGTCGATGCGCACAAATGTGAGTCTAGCTCCAGTTATTGGCAGCTTGAAACGAACAAGTCCATAGCCATAATACTCGTAGACATCGGCACTGAACTCACGATGCTGATCAACCCACTGGCCAATGATCTGAACTTTCACATCGCTTTTGGCATCCATGGTGCGTCCGAAGTACGCCTGTTCGTGCACATCAAGTCCACCCTCGCCCGCCGCGTCCAACTCGAGCACAGAGCCGCGATGTTCCAGCAGCAGCGGCAGCTTCTCCAATTGGTGCTCCCGTGTGTAAATGCTGCTTGTGTTGAGGCGAATCTTCTCCACGTACGCATAGTTAATGCTGCCGTAGATTGGCTTGCGTTGTCCGCTTGGATTCTTGAGCATCGCGTTGCCCAGATGCATCTTGTAGCTGTTGGTCACGTTGCGCCATGGCAAGTAGGTGACATTGCGCAGCTGATACATCAATGGCTGCAGCTCCACGAGCACATTTATGTTATCCTCCACGCCGTACTATAAGATCATATATGAATTAGTTGGATTACTGGGACTGCAACTGTATCCACTTACAAAGTTGTCCTCGAAGATCATGACCACGCATGTGAACAGATTGTCCAAGACGCCATTGACCAGATCCGTGTGTCTAAAGTGGCACAGCTCGGTCTTTTCGCGCTCTAAGTTTGTGGCCTTGGCAATGTAGCTAAGTCGCTCCTTGGGATTCAACTCGGCTGCGTAGTTCTGGATCATGATGCTATAGGGCACCCAGGCGAGCATAGAATGTGCATTTCCTTTGCAAATCTCCTGATGGGCGCCGCGTCCATATAGCTCACCATTTTGCAGTTTGAAGAAATGATGAATGCTCTTTTTCATTGTCGTGGATCCGTGATCCGTGCACATGGTATCAATGAGGCTATCCTGGGATTAGTCAAGCAAATTAATCAGCGGCAAATACTTGATTTGATTTGTGCACTCGCATAAATAATTCTCTTATCTGGCTGCTCTATAACTCTATAACTATCTATGGCTGTCGACACTTTCCACGTTTCCAAGCTTTCTTTATCTTTATCAGCCTAATTCAATTGAGTATATGGCGTGCGAGCCACTTGAATTCAACATTCTCAACATTTTGTGTGACTTACAGACTATTATCTGTCCATATGTGGCTATAACTCAAGAGCCTCGATATTGTCATTTAAGGATTTCAAGCCGAGCAACCTGTTTTCCTTGATCGCCCCAACGACATCACCTTAAAGCTCAACTGAAACTGAACTGATTGATCAAAAGCCATAAAAGGTAAAGAGACACTCGAAAACAATTCATATGTCACTTAATTAGAAAACCAAAGTTCAAAAATATTTTACATTAAATGAAATGCTATGTTTTGTATGTGAGCTTTAGGGAAGAGAGCTTGACTACAAGATACCCTGCTCAACTTTTTAGGTTCGCATAAAACTAGAATAAAACGCATAAATTCAGGAACATTTACATTTGACATAAACTGCACATATATGGAGTCTACATAGCAAATTCGATGCTTCTAGCTCTAACCATCTCATATATTTAATGCATATGAAATCTCCTATATTTACCTGTTTCACACCTTGAACAAATTGAATATACCCTTGACCAGAGTATAACTAGTTTAATAGATGCACAAAAGAATCATTTGCAGAATATCGTTAGTCAGTTTGTATTGCTTTACTATTAAAACTATTCTAGAGCTTGAACTTTGATTATGCATACTCATATTTGCATTCTCAGCAATTATAAGACAATATTTACTTTAATCTTCTAAGCTGATATTAAATTACAAGAGTGGAGTGTGAAGTGACCAACCTTCTCCTTCACCGTCAACGTTGTGGCTGTGATGAGGCACTTCTGCTGCTTCTCACTGGGCATAACCACACGACGATCCATGTCGATGAGGAGCGTTGGATTCGTTTCTATGCAGAAATCGGAACGCTCCACAAATGCCTGGCAGCACATGGGCAAGAGCACTCCTAGTGCCATGAGAGTCACAAATGTGACAATATACATTCTGTAGTTGTAGCTGTTCCAATTGAAGTTCTAAGTTCCGTCGACGATACGCGCGCTGTCGATGACAAATCGTAACTGAAATTCGCAATTCTAAATTGTCAGCTAGCTATTTCGGTGCTCGTCCGGCGTCCGTCGCTCAATCAAACACATTCAACTTGACACCGAAAACCGATAAACAGCAAACCATATTTATCTATTGCTGAAGGATAAACTTGAGATTATTTGATTGAAGAAACACGGGCCTGAGGTGAACGCGACCAATGCAAATAGCCAAAAACATAACTGAACTGAATTGATTAATATTAACTACACTACACTACGGGCATACCTGCGCGTCATTTCCCAATTCATAGCCACCCATAGTTCGAGATAAGATAAAACTAAACACAATGAACGACTGCGCAAACACCATGGCGTCCATTACAAATATCAGAACGCTACCAAACTGTTTGACGAGATTAATGACAAAACGCGAGAAATGCTCAAATCAAATATGAATTAAAAAAATTTGACTTAAAATAATAGTATCTGAATTTAATTTTAAATCTCAGCTTATCTTATAAATTAAATCAGCGGTGGGCACGCAGTGGCTCCGGGAGCAGCGACTGCTTCCAACCATTTTTCTGCCTATTCGGTTGTTATTGTTGTGCTCCCGAATTTAGATTTCGTGCCCACCGCTGATTTAAATTGTCTCAAATATGTTGTGTAGAATGTTCCGGAGTTGGGGCTCCAAAATAATCAGTCATGAAGTCTAGACAAAGGAAATATCTGGAGGTAAATCCTGCAAGGACCTGATCCATGCCTACGCTATCTACATTTTGTATTTCTGTATATAAAAAAATGTAATCCACTATGCATATTTAGAAATTGTTCAACAATTTTTTTTATCTTTTGTATAAATTGCTCTTTAACAGCTCAGATTTTTTGTGTGTTTTCGTATTTTGCTTTTGTACAAACTTTTTCAACATAAAATATAATTGTAGATAACAGCTTAAAAAACTAGTTGAAGTTAGAGCTACGCCTGGTGTAGAGAGGACGGTGGAGTTCCGAGCTCGACCTGTTGTTGAAAGATAAGGATTAGGTGAAAACAGCACTGGCACACAGGCGTCCCGGGTGCCAAGAGGAGCCAATGCAGCGGAGGATTAGGTAGGACAGTTGACAGGATTGGACTGATCTGGACTGGGTTTTTTTTTCAATCTGAGGACGAAGAAAAGTCAAGACGAATGCGAACAGATGCTAAAGAATTTGCAATTCTATTACCATCACTGCTGCCATCGGCATCAAAATCCGAAATAATTTCAATGTCGTCATCATCATCATCGTCAGCATCATCCAAGTCGCTATCGTTATCGTCATCGCTGGTCGACTCAATATCAATGAAGTTGTGATTGCGGTGGCTGCGTAACGGGAAACCCATGAAATTCGGACCAATTGAAAATGCTGTTGGAATGGGAAATTTCGGTATTACTATTGATATTCAAATCAAAAATATTTAACAAATAAATTTACCATTTTCGGAGCCCGTATCGGAACCCGTATCGGAGCCCTCCTCATTGGATTCGGGCACCTCCTCATCATCTTCCTGCAAGCATAGACATAATATTAAATTCAATATCATCCATCTGCCGCATGAGCGTTCTGAGATCGATGGGCGCACCGGCACCGCCCAGTGTACGTGCTCGCCGTCGCACACCAACAATTGAGCTGTTGGGCGCATGCTGGCGAGCCAGATTTAATGGCAGATTGGCATGCAACGATGGCCTTAGCCGGCTCGGACGACGTGGCCGCGCCTCGTTGCCGTCGTCAGCACCGACACCACCAGCGACGCCGACACCAACGCCGATACCAACACCAATGCCATCTGCATTAGGATTAGCATCAGCATCGGCATCGGCATTGGCGGCAAGCAAAGCTAAGTTTGGCGCTGGCGTAGGGGGGCGTGCCGCCGCCACTTCGACGATGCGAATTAGCGCAGAATCACCGCTTGGCGCATTGACGGGCGGTGGCGGTTCCTCGGAAGCGCCGTTTCTAACGACGCCCTCATCGACGGCCAAGTCCTTAACCGCACGCACCTCTTCCGAGCGCTCGCTCTTTTTGACACCAACGGCATAAATCTTCACACACGTCTCCTGCTTCGAATCGTAGCCGCTATGATCCTCCACAACGGCAATCAGGCTGCCATTGGCACTAACGCTCAGATCGTTAATGTTGCGCTTCACATCGATGGTGGCAATGCTCGAATAGTCGTAGGCATCCAGTACGTTAAAGCTGGTATCATAGGTAGTCGTCTCCACATCGTGGTCTTTATCCGCACCCAAACTGGCGCCATATATCACATGCATGGGCGAGAATGTGCAGTTCCTCTGGTCCAGCACGGGCACAGTCTGCAACAAATGAAACGTGCGCAGATCCCAGACTTCCGTGTTGGCTATGATCTGTAAGACAAACCTCACAACAGGATTGAGTACAAGACAAGACAATTGAATATTAGGATGAACTCACCTCCAAACAGTTGGGATGAAACACGCCCGATATGCACTGATTGAACTTGTCAAACTTGTGTATCTCCTTGCCGGATCGCACATCCCAAAGCACGCCATCTAATCAAATGATATTGGATTGAAATTTATAAGCAACAATTGGGTTAATTGTTGACTCACCTGACAAGAGCAGCTCGTCGGTGCGGCAAAGGGTGGCACGGTTCTTGGTGTACTGATTGGGTATGGTGGGGGTAAACGTGGAGATCTTGGAGCCCGTATTGATGTCATACAGAACCGCAGACTATAGAAGGATAAGAATATGAATAACATATAGTGAAAGCAAAGGCATTCAACTTACATCGGTGTGTGTGCCGAGCAATCGATCCTGCGTCGTCTGGCTGAACTCGCAGTAACCCACCTCGGGCAGCCGCAGCTTGGACTTGAACTCGTTGTCGGTGATGGACCAGAGGATGGTGGTAGGCAAGCGCCATAGGCTGGTGGTCAGCACCAGATCTCCGGCACGATTCGCCTGAATCGCATCCACGCCGTATGTGTGGCATATGGAGGCGCACTGTTCGACGCCATCGTTCATGTTGAACACCTTGCTCTCGCCCTGATGGGTGCCAACGATCAGGTAATTGCCCACAACGTCACAGCACGTGAACTCCAGTTCATCGTAGTCGGCGGAACGTATTGTGCGCCAGGGTGCAAAGTGTGTATGAACATGACGGCGATCAAAGTGGGCGGTATTGAATCCCGCTTGAGTGCGAAAGTGTCTGGAGGTCAGATTGTAATTGGAGCTGAGTAGACGACTGGGTCGTGGATCTGGACACTTGTGCGGCTCGTAAAGATCAAACTGTGGGCATGTCGTCACCGGATTGTTGCACAGCGAGTGCTGATTCGTCAGATACTCGGTCACAATGCTGTTGAGGGTGACACGCTTGGGATACAATGGTGGCGAGTTGGCGAGAGACAACTCATCTGGTAATCCCACGGCACTGGACTCTGCGTTGCCCAAACTGATTTGCTTCTGCAGTGAACGATTGAGCGAGGATGTGGCCCGTTCCGTCTTTCGCAGCTTGATGGGCGTCTGTGCGCTGATGTGACTGAAATTGGGTACGCCTGGAGCAGCTGTCGCTGCGTTGATGGATGAATTGAAGGCACTGCCACTGGTGCTGCAGTGTGGCGATGCATCATCCGTGTGGCTGCGTCCCTGATCTCCGCCGGACATGATGGCCGCACTGACGTCCCGCATCCGACTTCGCATGCGACTGCGCGTTATTGAGCTGTCTCCAGAGAAGCCCTTGTAGTCAAAGGGCGACTGGTGAAAGTTGCGCGTCGTCGTCGTCTGCAGGGGTAAACCGACCTCGCGTTGCAGCATCTGGGCGGTTTGGCCCAGACCCTTGCTCTCCAGATGCTCAAAGATCAGCTGGTACAATTGCTGTTCGTTGTACTGGATGCGCGTCTGGGCAATGACATTCGCCTTGTGCATGTTGGTCAGCGAGGGATCCAGCGGATTGTTGAGTGGCTTCGTCTTGCCCGAAATGCGCTCTAGCAGCTCTAGGGCATACTTCTGGAAGAGCACATGCTCGGCCCGCTTCTCCTGCAGTATGGGATCACGCATGAGAGCCTGCAGCTGTCCGCTGGCAAACAACGGCAGCTTGCCAACTATTTGACGCACACGATCGGATCGCGCCAAGCCGGCCAAGGCTCGGCAGGCCATGCCGCGTATGCAGTCGGCGTCCGTGATGGGTCCCTTGGTTTGCATCAGGGACAACAGCACCACAATACCATTGTTGGAACACACAGATTCCCACACCTTCTCAATGAGCTCCTCGGCATACTTCAGATTCGCCTTGTTCTTCCGCGAGGAGTTGGTGAATTTCATGAGGCTTGTGCCGCTGTCCTTGCGAATGATTGGCGAGCAGACACAATGACAGAGCACGGCTAGTGCGGACTTCAACACCTCAGCATCGGCTGTGATCTCGCCGGCAGCAGCGCCCAGCACCGAACAGATGCCCGATGTCGTAGTCTTGTCCAGCATCTGCAGACGCTCGCAGAGCACCAGATACACACGGGGTATCACACAGCACACGCTGAGCACATCCAGAGCTGATCGCACCGTCTCCGAGCGTCCGCTATTCACCCATTCATAGCTGAAGGCAATAATTCGCAGCAGCATCGTAATGCCACCCAGTTTCAGCAGCTGATCCACCGGCTCCCAGTGTGCACGCACTGACGTATGCTCTTGGAGCGTACGAATCTGTTCGTGCAACTGGTCAAAGGTAAGCTTGGCTGCCACGGTCGGATGCTGGCTGAAATAGTGCGACGAGGAGGAGGACGTGGCGTAGTGTTGGCATAGAAAGTTGTTGTACTTGTAGAAGAAATGCGCCTCCATGTAACGCTTGAGGGCAACGCACACATGACGCACCATTTGGCGGGATGCGCACTCCACATCCTCGTTAATATCCGATGCGTTGTCGCTATCATTATGACTGGGATCCAGGATTTTTAGCACTGAAATCTGTCAGTTAAATAAGATGATTAAAAATTGTATACACAATCTGAAGATTTTCACAATAAAGATTGATGAGATCTTTGAGCTTTTGGACTTACAACATTGTAGAGCTTGCGCAGACCATCCTGGGCATCAAATTCATCCAGTATGACCTTAAACTGAAAGCTCAAACTGAAGAACATGGTGGCATGGCATTTGGAAGAATCATGACAGCGTCCAAGTATCCACAGTGCATAGCGCACCAGATTCGAAATCAATGGACGCGGCATGCTACAAATGCGCTCCATGGCGTCCTCACAGTAGGCCAAATAGTAAATGGCTATTGATACGCCCGTCGTGGCCAGACTCGGCCGTGGAACGTTCAACAAGAGCTGCAGAAATTAACAAATGTGTTTACAACTATTGAATGTTTATACAAGTTCATTGCAACTCACCTCCAGTCCACCAGTGGAAATGAATTCCAATGCGAATTTCTTGTGACAGAGCAGGGAGGCCAGATACTTGAGCACCTCGTAGGCCAGGCATGTGTCGCGCCTGTCGAGATCCTCCAGGTGACCAAAGATGAGCATCATTACATTGTTGGCAAAGGCCATGCCCAGAAACTCCTGGTATTCGCCCAGACTGGTTAGGAAGCGCAAGATGAGCATCTGGCTGGTGTCCGCTGTGGGCGGATGCAGTGGAATATACATGCGCTTGTAATATCGCGACACGGGAAACGCATCTCGGCTGTTCTCAAACAAAATGGACATGTTGGACGCACTGCCGCTGGCGCCGTTATGCTGCGGTGACTGCGGCGCAGAGGCAGCGCCACAAGCCATCCAGCTTAGCATTCCCTGGGAGAAACTGCTGTCCGCCGAGTTATTGTGCGACGTACTTGGCTCGGCAGTTGAGTTTTTGCTCATGCAACTGCAGGCAAGCAGCAAGTGTAAACGATTAATCATCTTGGGCACCAGACGCAGATTTTGATCACGGCAGCTGATTGCGATGTCGCTCACCTCCATCGCAGCAGCCAGGAGACCTGTTGCATAGCTCTGCAACGGCTCAATGCTATCCTCAGCCCAGTTGTAAAGGCGATTGATGATGCCGTCTTCCTCAGCGGTCTGGAATACCGCCGTTGTCTCCAGGCCCGGCATTACCACGAGTATCAGACGACAGGCAATGATGTTCAACTCCAGTGAGCTGCGACTCACACTCTGGCGGCTAAAGTAGTTCTCCCGCAGATATTCATTGAGCAACTGATAAAAATTTAATATTCGTTTTAATTAAATGTGCATCAAATAAATATGAATCAACTTACCTTGCCCATGAACGTATCCTTGCGAAAGAGCAGCTTGAGCAGCAGCCCATACTGGCAACTGGGATCGGTTCTATAGGGATGCCTTAAGTCCAGCGGATCGGGATCCTTTCGCATGTATGCATCCTTTTCGCGCTCAAATATCTCAGCCAGACTGCAAATAGATCAATAAACATATATAATTAAAGTTTTTAATAGGAGCTCACAGATATGTACAGTTAGTCAAGTAATTATTTTACAAAGAAAAATATATTCACATATTTGTTTTTTATTTTTAATAATAATTTAACACATTGGATCTTATTATTTCTTAATATTTAACTTATTCAAAGAACTAAAAAATAAATTATGTGAATTTTTCTACTTTGTCAAAACAATTTTATGATCAACTGTATATCTTTCTGTCTCGCTTTCACTAATTTGTTCAGCTTACCTTCTTAGCGTTGGCACTGGATCGTAGCCACTCTGTGTTTGCTCCTGCTCCCATTTATCAATGATTTGGGTCAGCTCTTTTTTCGTGGCCGAGCGCCTATCAGCTGCGGGATCATCCTCAGCATTGGCATTTTCAGCGTCGCCCGCGTCATCAGCATTGTCATCATCTTCATCCTCTGCGGCAGCGTCGCCGTCGCCCTCGCCGTCACCCTCAGCATTACCTTCACCCTCAGCATCTACCTCAACCTCAACTTCGCCATCTGCCTCACCATCACCATCAGCTTCACCCTCAACATCTGCGTCTTCCCAATTGTCGTCGCTTTGTGCGTCGGCATCTGCTTCGACCTCCACATCGCCAGCGTTGTCCAATGCATCTGCGAGGCTCTCGTCACTCTGGTAGGCAGCGGCAAACACCGCATTATCCAATGCTGTATCATTTAGGTTGGCCAATTCAACATCATCCTCCTCCTGCGCCGCAGCGTTTCCATTGTCATTCGGATTCGACATACTCAAAGCGGCCCACGAGGCGAGCGTTTTACACTAGCTCGATGCGGTGCGCGCCAATTTCTCGACTTCGATCAAACACACACTCAAAAGCTTTGCTTAAATGTTTAACTATTTCTGATAATTAAGTTACTATTTAATAGTTGCAATGTTAATTCCGTGCCGCTAAAATCAACCAACCACGCGCTTCTTTTTTGGCAAATATGCGCAATTGAACTAGAGTTGGGTCGTTTCGTTCTGAAAAAGTTCAAATGAACGGTTCATTAAGATGAACGAATGAACTTATTCATTCAATCATGAACTAAATCGTTCTCAGTTAATCAGTAATTTCTATAAACAAATTTTAAATTTCTTAGAGAAATACAATTACATGGAGTTCCGCGATTGGATTCTATTTCTTCTATTTTTAAAATTTGAACAATGTGAAAGGTTATTTAAGCCCAACATAAAAAACCATTATACTCATTTTCTTATTTTCAATAAGTATAGCCCAAAAAATTAAAAGATAATCCGTAATTGGAATCTGTCGTCTATTCTAATAAAAAACTTAAAACACATTTCACATTACACAGTTGTAGCCTATTCACATCGTTCATAGTTCTTGACCAACTGACCAACTAATAACTGAACTTAATGACTGATTTAGTTCACGACTGAAAAATGAGCGATTGAACTTATTCAGCAAATTGAACTAAAAAGCCCAACTCTAAATTGAACTACTTTTTACTTGAAGAGTCTGGCAACGCTGCCAACAAAAGGCGCTAATCGGCAACGCTGCCAACAAAAGCCGCTAATCGTCAATGTTATCGATGCGTCGCGTCATTGTTTTGTTTTGGCACACACATTATTAAACCCACTGTATTAAATATTTAGAAATAAATTATGGGTTTCCTCTTCATACTCAGTTGGATCTCACTGGCCATACAGATAATCTTCATAACGCTGTCCATAGGTAAGTAACCAGCTTGAATTCGTTGTAGTTACTTACCTATGGACTAAACTTTAGCGTTGTCACTTTTTTTCAGTGGCCGGACTTTACTATTTGGCTGAACTGGCCGAGGAATATACAACGTCAACACGTCGATTTATTTTATTTATGATTAGCTTCACGATATTCGTGTATATATTGCTAATATTCTTTGAGGACTTCTCCTGGACCATTGTGCTATGCGGTTTAACGGCGCAGGGATTTCATTTCAGCATTATGACAAATTTTCCATTCATCCGATTGCTGTCGGTGCCATTTATTGGCTCCCTGGTCATGCTGGTAGTTAATCATCTGCTGGCCTTTCAGTATTTCACTAGCGTCTACGTGCCCTTCACACAGGTAAGCACAAGGTGTACTTTATATAGAGTGACGTTGATTCTGCCGTGCTCTCTGAGAGAAAGAGACGCTGTCATACAGTCCTCGAAGAGAGCAAATCTGTTGTAGGCGTCACCTTATATAAATACAACTTGAGTGATCATACATACAGAATTGTTAATTACATATACTCCAATATGTATACATAATTTATAGGTGCTCGCCTACTTTACAATCTGCATGTGGATGGTTCCCTTTGCACTCTTCGTCTCGGTCAACGCCAATGACAACGTGCTGCCCACCACGGTCAGCAGCAACGAGCGGCGACTGGGCATCAATAATCCGGACGTGGTCAGCAATTACTTTTCGCGCAACAAGAAACTGGGACTTCTGTCTCTGTTCAACTACATTAAGGAGACATTGCTGCCGGGACGCAGCAAGAAATCGTTTTAAACGTTTAGCAATCACTTGGAACTGTTACTTTTAAAAGGGACAACGATCGTATAGTTATTTATTTTTTAATAAGAACACATTTTGAAATGAGGCTAGTTAGAAACTTATTTATTCTGCGCCTTGACGGAACCATCAGCCATGCCAAAGTAACACTTGGATGCCATGTTAACAAACAATCCCGTCTCCAAGACACCTGGTATCATGGATATAGCTCGGTTCACCTCGTCCCAGTTGTATTCGCGCTTGGCCAAAAACTTCCAGTCCAGCAGAAAGTTGCCATTGTCGGTGACAATTGGTCCAGCCTTCTTGAGGGCAATGCGCAGCATCGCCTGTCCGCCAAAGAGTTCCTCGATCTTCAGCTTGACTGGCACATGGGCCATAGGCGCCACCTCAATGGGAATGCCGTTGCACCATTGCTCGCCCAGACGCAGCGATTTCTTGGTATAGTCGGCAATAATAATGATGGTCTTGGCGCAGGAGGCGACAATCTTTTCCTGCATCAGACAACCACCACCGCCCTTAATGAGCACCATGTGGCTGTCGACCTCGTCAGCCCCATCGATGTACACATCAATTTTGGGATTGCGATCCAAGTCGCCCAGTGTCAGATTGTGATCCAGAATGAGCTTACGCGCTTGGTACGACGATGGCACACAAATCATGTCCGCCAGAGCACCCTCCTTCCACACGCGCTCCGCCAGACGCTCCACGGCAAACACAATCGTCGATCCACTTCCGATTCCCACCACCTTCGTCTCCTCGGTCACCCACTGATCGACAGCCGCTTGTGCTGCCAGATTTTTGGCTTTGTCCAGTGCAATTTTATCGTCCATATTGCAAAATGTGCGTCTTAAATTCGCCGATGTTGATTGTGAGATGATGGCTGATTTAATTCCAATTGGAATCAAATGTCTCAAATGCGGTGTCAGGCAACCTCGGTACTGTAACAATGGCTTCAACATGTGCTTCTTTCTACAACTTCAATGTCACCCGGCTCAAGCAGCTTGAAAATTAAGCACTAATGACACGAGTTGAAAATAAATTCTTGATTAGTAGATTTAATTTTTTGTTAGAGTGCTTACATACTATACAATGCAATATGATTAAAAGTTGGGTATTTTAATGTTTTATGACTTTTTCTTAGTTATTATCTTAAATTAATTAATAATATTAATAATTTGGTAGAACTTTTGAATGCTCTTTTTTTTAGCCAGTGCAATTAGTTTATAAAATTCGATACTTCACCGAATCATGCGGCGAATCTACTTTCGATACCATCTATCTAAAGTATCGAATGAATCCGCGTTGCCACCTGTTACAGCACTCAAATATCTGGTTGCTGGAGGGAAAATTTGAAATTTTAGTTGAAATATTATTGTTTTAAAAAGAGTTTCCAGCGAGTAAGAAACTCAGGGTTTAACCTTTAAGTATGTAAGTACGCACATATTTTGGTTTGTCCTCTCGAAATTCTTTTATGCACAAACAGTGAATATTTATGTTTTGTTTGTTTTCTTTAAACTAAAGTTTGCGAGTAAATTTTTAACCGTTGGAATTTGATGCTGCAAAATAAATAAACAAATATTTACTGACTATTCCTGTTCATACATAAATTACACAAATAAAAGAGTTTTATATATGTTTATAGAGATTAAACTTTATTTAGCCCTTATTTGGCATGTTCTCTGATTAAAAAATACGCATCTTCATAATTGCTTAAATTTTTAGATATACCTTCTTTTTTAGAAAAAGGTTGTCATTTCTGAATCAGTTACGAATTAGATTTTGACATATTTTACAGTTTATTGTGAATTTAGATTTATTCTGGGTAATAGTGTGATTTTACCAGCTTCTCCCAAAAATTGTAGTACGTAACGATCTTCGGAGCAAAGAAGCCACCAAAACCATTACGACCTTTGTGATAGATG
This sequence comes from Drosophila subquinaria, assembly GCA_037043405.1. NCBI lineage: Eukaryota > Metazoa > Arthropoda > Insecta > Diptera > Drosophilidae > Drosophila > Drosophila subquinaria. The sequence continues at coordinate 113,317 of JBAMBL010002607.1, forward strand.
CCCAGACCGGACAGTGGGACAGCGGGATTGGGTACAACGTCCTGTATATCGATAAAAGGCACGGTGCTCTGTGCAGCGTCCTTGTCCACGCTGGAGCTAACAAATTCCATATACTGGTTATCCTTGGACAAGGGCAGAGAACTAAACGACGACTTCGTGGACACTTGAGGATCGTAAAGCACCAGTTTCTGGCGAGGCTTATCATTATGTTCGGTTGTCTTATCATTGCCCAGCCAAAAACTATTGATCTCTGGACGAAGTAGGCGGCCTGTACTAAAGTTAAATGCGCTAAATCGCACCTCCAAGTTGAGATGTTTGTCCACGACACGAAAACGGGCGCCAGTGACCACAAGCGTGTCATTCTCCACAGAGATCTCGTCGAGATCCAATGAGCGGCTGTCGTAGGTGAGCTTGTGATAGTCGTATCCATTGCGTATGTCCACGTGACTCACATCGTACGATTCCAAGGGTATCCATGCCAGAGTTGACTGATTGACCAAGCCACCTGGCAACAGTTTTCCCTGCTGCAGCTGCAGATGAAAGACACGTTGATGCTTAACGAAACGTGCTCCAGTGACGATCATGTCATCCTTATAGTCCGAAATTGTATCGCGCAAATTGAAAAAGCGATCAGACTGCGGACCTTCCTCATCGCAGAGACACAAACAGTAGTTGCAACGCCAGAAGAGCCAACGTGACCAGGACTCAGCCCGATCTCCGCCAGTTGGACAAGCATTCTCCTGTTTAACAGCTGAGGATATTGAATAAAATGATACGTTAGGAAATATCCCAAATAAAATTGTATTGATAGGGAAATGAGAATAAAGAAATATTTAAATAGTATTCCCAGCTCAGTCCAGCTTACCGCAATCCTTGCCAAGCACGCGCCCATTGTCGTACTCAATGTAATCGTAGCGTCTCAAATTGTCGGTCTTCGTATTATTGGACTGGCAGACTGTCATGTCAGACTCAATGAAGCGACAGCTATGCAAGCGACCCGAGCATTTGGGCTGCTTATTACAGAACTCGTTCTCCAGGCAACGCTCGGTGCGTACATCAGCGTAATCCTCGCAAGAATCGAAGCACTTTGACTCTGGATTTAGATTGGCCTCGTTCTCCACATAGCCCTGCAGCAGGCGAGTAACTTCATCGTAGGTCTCACCCAACTGGGACTGCCAGTTCTTGGGATCACATCGCCAGTAGACGCGTTCAATCCGAGTCATGATATCGCTCAGTACTTTCATGGAGTGCTCAATGCGTCGATGATAGTTCTTGTGCATTAGGGCCATCTCCAGTGTGAAGTTGCCCTTGCCCGAGTCACGCAGTGTCATCCACGAGAACTCCATCATGGTGTAGGCCTTGATCTCCGTCAGCGTCATCTTCGTGTACAGATCGTAGGCAAACTGTTGTGGCGACGAATGTGTCGCACAAATCTGATCCTCATCGGATTCATATTTAGCCACCAGCTGAGCGAATAACGAGTTGTTGCCATTCTCCTCGGGCTCGCCAAAAATGGTATCGTGCAGATCCTCTACCAAATAAGTCAAGGAATTGGAGCCCGGCTTCACACACCATTCGGCAAATCCGATTAATGTATAGTTCTCGAGTTTTTCCTGGGATCTCTGATATTCAATCATATCTCGGTAACGCTTCTTAATCATTTTCGTCATATCGCTGACTTCGCTCATCTTGTGCGCAAGCAAAGATTCAGCATGAAAATCCCGTTTCAACGTCTCAATTGTCAATTTAAAATATTCGGTTTGCTGTTCCTCCGCATGCTGAATTCGATCAGTGATCTGCCCCAATTCATTCATTATCTCACTTGACCCGTCGTCCAGCATAAAGGGTAATTTTTGGTGGTCTACGGGTCTCCTATCAAGCAGCTGCCAAACTGTCCATACATCGTTGCTCACCTCATGGATGAGTTTTATGATGTTCAGAGCATCATTTACAACAGGCAAGGCTTCCATTGGCTGAAGTGACACCAGTGTCGATATTAAAATTATCAGCTGCATTGCAGCTTTAAATTTGAGACGCATAATTCGATTCGATTTATTGATTTATTTACCTAAAAAAGAAAAACAAATTAACAGCTGTAGTCGACATTTTTGTACTTATTCAGAGAGATCCATTTCATGTGCATATACAGTTTGTCAAGTAATTGTTTGCAAGGCCTTAAAAATGTAATATTTTTACTTAGAATAAGAAAGTAATAGCTTATTATATATATTTGGAAAGGTCATTTAATTTTCGTTCGAATGATGCGAAAATGTCCTTAACCCATTGAGTACCCATGGAGCATTTTGAATTTTTGCAAAAGGTCTACTTTTTCAACTTTTTTCCTCGATTTTTTCCAAAATATATTTTAATGCAAAAAAATTCTTAGAAACAATTCTAAGAGTAACTGCAAAAAAAATTTTTCAAAAATATATTTGCTAGAATTTTTTTTATAATTTTTTGAAAATCCTAAAAATGACCATTTTAACCCATTTTTCCTCATTTTCATGCAAAAAGTGCCTTTTTTTCAGTTTTCAAAAAATTACAAAAAATACTAGCAAATATATTTTTGAAAAATTTTTTTTGCAGTTACTCTTAGAATTGTTTCTAAGAATTTTTTTGCATTAAAATATTTTTTGGAAAAAATCGAGGAAAAAAGTTGAAAAAGTAGCCTTTAGCAAAAATTCAAAATGCTCCATGGGTACTCAATGGGTTACGGAAATTTTTGCATCATTTGAACGAAAATTAAATGACCTTTCCAAATATATATAATAAGCTATTATTTTCTTATTCTAAAGTCGAAATATTACATTTTTAAGGCTTTGCAAACAATTACTTGACAAACTGTATATACAGTTAGTCAAGCAATTGTTTTGATAAACAAATGAAAATATGCTCATCTTTGTTTTCTATTTAAAAAAAATCTGATTTTTTTTAATTTGTTCCATTTCTGATAAAAATTTTAATCAAATAAAATAAATGTAAATTTTTTGTTTTCTCTGTCAAAATAATTACATGTCTAGCTGTATAAAATGCATTCATATTTACAAATACGGTTTAGTTCACAAACGTGACTCTTAAAAAACACGATCACTAACGCAGTTTAAGTACTTACTTGAATTCGATCCTTGAAATAATAAAATTCAATGGAACCCGAAATGTTTACACTAATTACTGCGCTCAAAAAATAAACTCCGCTTCCTTGCGATGCGTGCGACGTCCGTTGCGTTTGCCTGCCTCTTCCACAATAATTCCGGCAAAGAAACTGAGAGAATTAGTTTAATGTATACATGTGTGTGTGTTTGTTTATCAGTGTTGCCAATTTGTCCTTTTTTCGGACAGATTTGTCCGTTTTGGAACTGCGATTTCCGGAAAAATTTTAAAACGTCCCCTTTTCGGAAAAATGCCTTTTTTATTTTGTTTTACTTTATCCATTATTTATATTTTTATCATTGCTCTAAGTCGCTCATAGAATTTATCAAATACATCTGAGCGTCATCTAATATATTCATTTTCGGATCATCGAATATCTTTGAAATTAAAAAAAAACAATTGATGAATTTCCTGTGGAAAATATTTTACTGGCTAATAAAGTGCTAATACTTTCAATATTGTAGTCATTTTTAGAGCTATGATATTATTTTTAAATATTTTTATATGTATTAATAAGAAAACATAGTTTGTCCAGACTTTTTGTCCTATAAAAGAAAATATAATATGTCCGTTTTCTGTATTGTTTTTTGGCTTAACCGGCCTTTTTTGTGTAGAGGCGTTGGCAGCTCTGGTTGTGTTAGTGCATTCTGCATCTGCAAATGTATTGGCTGCCGATATTCTAGAGATGAGCAAGTGATTTGAGATCTCTGTGATTTAATAATCAAAAGATTAAACCTAAATAACTTACATTAAAATTATAATTATCATTAGATTTAATTTTAATTTATATAACAATAATAGGTTTTTTTTTAATTGTAAAATATTTTTGGTAAAATTAATACTATAAATACATATGAATATAAGTTGTGTGTGTCACGCTATCATCTCTAATTCGGTGCGCTACCAATAGTGCGTAAACAGAAATAAACATTCGACACAGCATTCATCATATTGAATTTAAACACATGTGGCAACCACGGTTAAAGTCTGAATAATATCATGTATGTATGTATAAAAAATATGTACCTACATATAAAGTGTTTGTATGAATTTGTGTTTTTACTAAACGAATGCCAGTTGACGGAAATGCGCCAAAAGTGCAAAATCCAGCAATGTTGTTGTTGTTCTGGATGCATGCGGTACAATGAAGCGCATACAATTCAAAACAACAACAAAAGCAACACTGGCAGTAACAACAACAACAATAAAGAAAGGCAACAGGAACCACAATAGTACAAAAGTCGTTTAAAGTTAAACGCTTGCCTTGATAATGATAAGAAATGGTTGCGAAACCATTAAAAGCATTTCTTGCTGGCTTAGTTTGTGGATGGTGGATGGGCAAAAGGGTGATGACTCTGCCACACAGCAGCTGACCAAAAGAAATAAAAAGGGGAATCCCACTGAAAGGCCGACCACTCTCTGTGCCCTGCGCGGTCTCTCTCTCTGCTCTCTGCAGTTGTTGGAATATTCCGCTCACAGACGGAAGTGCTTGGGATTATTTCAGAATAGAATTTGAAGAAATTTAATACTTTTAGTGCACAAAGCGAAAATTGTTGAATGGAATTGCGATAAAGCTGAAAAGCAAAGCACAATCACAAAGGTGATTGCAGTTTTTCCCTAGCTAAATGGAACACAAACCGAATGCCAAGCCAAAACAGACGAACACAGAGAGGGAGAAAGAAAGAGAGAAAGAGAAAAACTTGCAAATAACATTCGTAGGATGTCAGGAAATTCCAAAAGATTTGTGTTAATGGATTTGACTTTTAAAGAAATGAATTACAAGTGCAACACAGCATCTTAAAAATTCCATATGCATTACATATATGTAAATATTTGGCATGTGTCGCATGCAACAGACGCAGTTACAGATTGATTCATTTGCCAATTTTTTGTAATTCTTATGTTAATTTAAACTAATTTTTAGGTTCTACATTGCTCGCGTTAATGAACATGTGTACATATAAAATGTTTATAAAATGATGTTTAACAATGCAAAATTTGAGTCTACAAATTTAAGTCTCGAATGTAAAATATGCTGAACCAAATAATTTGTTTCATATTTATGTAATATCTATCTGAAATATTTAATACTATTTTTTTAAACGAGTCCACCTGAATTTAAGGGTATCTTAGATACATATGTGTGTTTCATAGTTAAACACTCTCAGTCCGTATATAGCATGATTTTATTATATCGTTTCTCCAAACACTCAACATATTTTTTATGCACATCTTTCAAGTATTTTTATACATTTTCTGCCATATTGACGATAAAAGACCCTTGCTAAAAAAGCTTTGTTTTTCTGCGCAATTGAAACGAATATGCCACAGTGAAACTTGTAGTAGTCATTTATTTATTTTTTCAAAAGGTATTACAATGGTTGCCAATGCAAATAGCAATTAAGTGAAACAAAAGCACACTCAAATATGTATGTACATACATATTTATGTACATACATATGTACGCATATGCACACTCACTGCTGTATGTATGCTGACGGCAGAGAAAAAAACAGCAAATGCAAATTGTTAATTAAAGGAATGGATTGTTTAATGTGCCCCTCGTGGATCACATGCTCCAACACCTGTGTGCGACTCTCAATAGACCAGCTCCAGTTGCGACCCTCGCTCAATTACACGCACTAAAAAAAGAAAGGGAAAAATGACTGGAAAAGGGCAGCCAGCAATTGCAAATGGACCCGCGACCCAGATGCAGTGTCAGCCGCCATCTGATGGCATTTTCCATTAGGACATTAGGAGGAGGAGAAAGAGAGAGGGGCAAAAGACACAACTCATTTTTTTTGTGCACCATCGAACGAGAATTATGATGGCATCTCCATCGCTAGGCTGATGATGACAATGTCAGCGTTTGGTCGTGGTGTCCTTTTTGGCTTGGCTCTGCTTTGAACGACTTCCCTCCGACTCCCCCGAATGGGGCACAATTTATAATTTGATTAGCACATCGCTGACTGCACATCGCAAAAGAGCGGAAAAGCAAAGGGAGGCAAAATGAAGGCGTTCAAAAGTTAACGGAAGTGCAACTGAGTGCATTCAGGCTATGAAACTGCAGTCCATTCTAAACTAAAACCTTATCTCATCTACCTATTGAACATGCAAATGGCGAAATGATAATAGAAGGGGGAATCACACTTCGTTAACCGCCGACATTGACAAATGATGATGAAGTGAGCCCACTCAAAAAAAAAGAGGAAAAAAGAGACCAGAAATTTGGTGCCTACCAAAGTTTATCTTTAGCTTTCAATTAATATTACAAGTGGCGTTTTTATTGGACCACAAAAACAAAGACTTTTTGAGCCATGGTCATGATAATCAGTTTGTATTTGTTATTCACCATTGTCTCTCAAAAAACAAACTGCATGGCCAAAATAAAAGCAGACAGCAGACAAAAACAAGGCTCGTTTCTCTCAAAGGATAGAAACGCCCCATTGAAATTTCTCATTCATTCATTAAACAATAAACAGCAAATTCTGCAAGGGGCGTGGCACTTTTTTAGGGCCAACAAAAATAGATTAATGGCCGACAACAAAAGCTCAAAGCTGACTAAATCAATTTATTACACTGACTGCAGACAGTAAGTTGACCGCATAAAATAAATATTTGCGTATATTTTAAAAAGAGTGTTCAAGTTAAGATTAAAAAGAGTTTTATTTCTGCATACATTTAATATTTAGACAGACAACATTTTTGAGAAACTTTTGATCATCTTAAACAACAGTGCCTCAGAAATGTTTCCTGACTAATTACCAAGTTTTAATTTAGATACTTTCGTAGCTTATCTTCCAAACTTTTTGTACATATGCTGCAATCGCTTAAACTCCATTTGTTGCTGGGTAAATTCACTTTCCAGCAGCTCTCGCATGCACTCCTGACGCTTTCGGATTATCAACGCCTGTCCCGTCATCATTTCAAAGGCCATCGGCTTCAGCAGACAGTGGACCATGGAGCCGCCACTTGCCACCTTAGTGTAGTCGCGTTTGGCGACCAATGTGAGCCTGGTGAGAATGGAAGTACAACTTTCTTTAAAAAATTCTTGGATTGGGAAACAAAATATTTACTTAAATTTTACGTTCTTTGACAACTCTACTAAAAATCAAAATCAAGATTCCTTAAAAAATATAAAAACTTTTGTAATTAAAAAATGTTGCTTAAAAATATTTTAAAAGAATTAAAGCAATTGAGTGTTGGTAATTAACGTTAACAACTTTTATTAGCTATCATCCTACTAAATCTCAAGAAGATCGAACAAATAGAAAAGTTGTAATGATTAATTTAAGTTTTTAAACAAAGTGTGGATTCAGGGGCTTGAAGGAGGTTTGCAATCTTGGGAAAACTACTTACAAATCTGCCGGCATTTTGAAGTGTCAATTGTAAAAAGTGCAAACAACGCAGGAAACAAAAACAACAAAGAAAAGAAACAATAAACAAACAACTTATTAAATCATTAGAAAGTTTAACATTAAACACAAAATTCAAATTGATGATATTCCATGATTTCCCAGCCAACTGTTCTCATTATTCCGAGGGTTTAAATAATGTTTAAATACGGAACTTGACATTTATTTAATACATGGACACACACTTATGTGGTACGGTCGGAAGGAAGTCGTCTGATGTGAAGTGGGATTCGCACTTAACAGCCGTAGAGGGTCGGACAAATGTGAAATCTCGTTTTGTTGGCCTACGTCCGGTTACATGCGCTTCAATTTAATCAAATGTTTGCGTATTTTGTGGGCATTTAAGTGCAAACACTCGTTTGGCAATCAACTCTATTGGATGCTTGGAATTAGATAACTGCAGCTCTAAAAAACGGCCAAGAGTTTTCATTACGCAGTCTATTACGACCAAACTGGCTAAAGGACTCAACTGACTGGATAAATGGTTGAGGTATAATAGTAAAGTTGAAATTGGCAAACAACGAAAAGCCAACACAAATCGTTGTTCGCCAATTGCTGCACACAAAAGACAGAGTGGGGAGTGGAGAGTGTGAAAGGAGGTGAGAGGTAAGGGGTACACTCAGGTGTGTAATTGCAATTCGACTTGGTCAAGTGTAACAATGTAAAGACGCCAATGCAGAGACAGGAACACTGGAATAGCGACAACAATAGCAGTGAAAATATGCGCGATCATGCTCGACTGTGAAATATCCGGTACCTGTAACTTTTTCTTTGGCTGTGCATTGTTTTTGTTGATTTCTTAGCTTTTCATCATTATAAAATGCTGGAAAAATATTTTAAAAAAACAAGCGGTAAAGGATATAGTCGAGTTTCCGACTTTAGCATGCCCGTTACTTATTTAAATAATTATGAAATATTTGTATTGCATACTTTTTGGCTTGGAACTTAAATCAGCTATTACTACCGTTCTGTTTGGCCGATCTTGTTGCAATTAAGTAGGATGATAGCGAATAATAGTAGTTAACTTTTATTACCAAAAATACGTAGTATTATTAGTATTACTTAAATTATTTGGATATCCCTTTTAGTATAGATTTTATAGATGCCTTTACTTTTTTGAGCGTGCTGGTTGAAATAAGCTGTGAGCCACTGTATGTACATATTTCTTGTAGTTATGAATACTTTTACCTTTTACACACCTTACCACTGAGCTAATACGCTCTTGAACTTTTGGGTATCGAGCATAAAAACACATAAACACACATATGCTGCTCTAGTTGTCACCTATACTAGTGATGTAAAAAACATCGATGCATCGATGTTTTTTCAGCGATGTTTCTCTATTTTCTCCGTTTCTTTTTGTTGTAGACGATCTTAAGCGATGCACATGCATTTGCAATGCATCGATGCATCGCTCAACATCGACATCAACAAAAAAACCGGAACATATAAAGAAAAATTGCTGAAATACATCGATGCATCGATGTTTTTTACTTTTTTCAGCGATTTTTCTCTATATTTTCCTTTTTTTTTTTGATGTCGATGTTGAGCGATGCATCGATGCATTGCAAATGCATGTGCATCGCTTAAGATCGTGTACAACAAAAAGAAACGGAGAAAATAGAGAAACATCGCTGAAAAAACATCGATGCATCGATGTTTTTTACATCACTAACCTATACAAGAGCATAGCTCCGACGATGGAATCAATTGGATCTATGAACGAACTTATGCAGCCAACAACAACAACTGAAACTTTGCTTGTCGGCCGCTCGTGGATGAAAATCAAATTGCAAATTGCAAGCAAGTGTCACGTGCATGGACACATTTTTGGGGCCGTTGCCAGAGAACCGATGCCGATGCCAATGTCGCTACCAATGCAATGTCGTTGGCTTTAGTATCCGTAATGTCGTGACATTTGGGCGCGCTTTGGCCTCACAAGAGCTAAGGTTATTGCAATCGCCGCCAAGGCAATCAATGTCGGAGACATGAACTCCCAAAGTGCATGTGTTATACTCGCACACACATAATCTCACACACACACACACACAACATGCAGACCTGCACCTGTGCTCCATGCTGCACTTTTCGCTGCTCCTTTCCGGGGTTGGCAACCATTCATTATGTTGACCACGCTGTCACATTTGCTACGTGACATTTTGCTAACTGCCCGAAAAGAGAGAGCCAAAGTATTGTCAACTGCAAATGCAGCCTCCTCCTCCTCCTTCTCCCCATACTCCCCCTACCTTTTGTCCCCTTTCTCATATTTCCACTTGCATTTCGTCAGGAGAAGACGAACAAGTATGAAAACTTTTTTTAGAGCTGCTTACGTTCGAGAACTGCATCAAGTGCGATCCGAGTAACATGTGATTTGTAGGTTAGGAACAGTGGAATGGAACACAATAGCGCATCATTATATCAGCTACATTGGAATGCAACATAATAGATGATGTTTATAGATTTATCTATTTTATTATTTTAACTATTTTGTTTTTTTTTACATTTTGTAAATAAACAGAAACATTTATTGTTTTTAATAAAGTTTAATGTTAAAGTATTATTCGATAACCATTTTTAAATTTTTTGATTAAAAACAAAAGAAAAACGTTTTATTTTATAATTTTATTTAAAAAAATACTTATTATTTGTTAGTTTTAATATTATAATTGTTCGTTGACCTCTTTTGGGTCTGCTCAGTGGAATTTTTGTGACTTTTTCGCATCTCCATGGTTTCAATTTACGTGTATCTCTAGTCCCTTTGGAAACGTGAGGCATCGTTCCAATTGGCTTTGTCATTGATGGGCGTTAATCGGAGGCCAACGACCACGAGCATCCGTTGTAGAAGCTCCGAGTTGAGTTCTCGACTGTTGGCTAACATTTGATGTAGGAGATTCTCAGCGAGTCCATGTGAAATATGTAAGTATCTGTTTTTTTTTTGGCAAATTCGGTCAATCGTATTGCCATTACAATATACAAAGTTATGGCAATGTTTCTCCGGGGTATTGCATTGCAGACCTGGCTTGGCCTGGTTGTATCTAGCAGGCCAGTTGCCCTTTGAGCTGTAGGAGGATTTGTATCCACAGATTGCAGCAGAGTTAGCTTCAAATTGCAAGTAAATAAAGCGTCCAACAACGCCCCATCCAGCAACTTGAACATAGAGACAGAGTTGAGTTATGAACGTGATGGGAACAGGAACAGGAAGCGCAACGAACGAATCGAAGCCAGAGGCAACAAACTCAACTCAACTCGGGCCCAGCTCGTCGGGAAGGTAAAGTAAATGTGCAAACATTTATTTATGTGCCAGCCATGGAGCACTTTAAAGCACTTCAATTGCCCTGATTCATACGAGGAGTATTCGCTTTCCTAACCCAAACAAATGCAACTCAAGTGGGTGTTGGACAACGCTTACAAATGACACTAGTCGAGCCTCTCTTTACAGATGCCACTTTCAATGTGTATTCCCAATGTCTGTCCGCCAGGTAGTTTTGCCAATTCAAATTTCGCATTTGTCGGGAATTTTGCAATTGCATTTTTGCCTCAGCCTCAACTTGGGCAAAACCGTAGCATTAATATGCCAGACTGTGGCCCATGTGGTGAATCCCATCCAGCTGCTTCTCCTTCTCTTTTCCAGTGTAATCGAAAATGGAATTAAATGTTTTGCAAACACTTGGACTACAACGAGAGCAAGGAGAGCAACAAACAGGAGCAATACTGTCAGGATATAAATTAAATTTTATTGCCAGCTTTGGTCCGTTTGCGTTGTAAATTGTGATGGATCTGCGCCATTTGGCCCGTATAGTTTTTAACGCACATCCATGAATTTATATACGCTTACATATAGATTAGTGTGCACACTGATGAATAACAATTACATTTACCCCATGAGTGCAGCTTATAAAAAAAATAACCCACATTTACTGAGTAACATATCTTGCCTCATCGAGTTCAATTTAATTTCTAGGCAATACTACGATATGGTTAAAGATATAAATATTGAATTATTGACGGCATTTCAACACAATATTACAGCAACAACAACAAGAACACAAAAAGGCTAGATCAGCTGTACAGCTATTTTCTCACTTTTGCGATTTAGAATTCTCAACAAGTTTTAGCATCTCGAAGCAGACATTAGGCTTGGATCCCTGGTCAAGTCGGCAGCTGCTGATTGAAACTAAAATCACCTATAAATAATAGAATGTATTGAATTTATCAATTGGTATTATGATTTAAAAGTTCTCTACAATTCTACACAATTATTTCCCACAGTGCACAGTGACTTTTCACAGTTTTAATGAGCTCTTGAGAGTTTCTCATTTGTCGCCGTAGATTTAATTAACAAATATGTGTTCCTTCAAAGAATAACAGAATGTTAAGAAAGGGAAAAGTAGCTAGAAAAGGACACCAAATTGCCGCGAACCTTCTGGTGGAAATGTGCTGAAAGACTAAGAAGACACATGAGTCCCGTGCCAAGAAGGAACATTTGAAATGTTGTCTGTTGTCTGTGTGAAGGAACAACAGCAAATAAAATGTCGCCACTAAGTAGTGTTTTCTTTTTGTAAATGTTGTCCAATTCTTTTCTTTACTTTTGATACCCTGTAGTCAGAAAGCGAACTCGATGGGAAATGATAGAGGTCACATAGAAAAAATATTAATAAAATATTATTAAAAAATCTAGCTTATTTTACAAATGTTGGCCCAACGTTTATATTCCTTTTAAATTAAATAATTTTTACTTCTTTATATTCGGTTATAGGGTATCTCTTTAGTCGAGCAGCGATGCTTGCTAGTAAGAAACTGAATTGGAGGGCACGACGTGTTGTTGCAGTTGGCGTTAAAAAAGCGGAAAATCGCAGTACATTTTTGCTTTTTAATTAAGCCCTCCATTTTTTATATGCCTTTCGAAAGCGACACGGCGTGATTCCGTGCGAGAAGTACGAGAATAGTTTATTTTCCACCAGAGCCCTCAGGCAAAAGTGCAAAGTGCAGAATGGCAAAAAAATAAAGTGCGTGAAAAAGAGGCACAGAGAGAGCGACAGAGGAAGAGAGAGAAAAAAGAGAAAGAGGGTAAAATACAACTGTTAACTCTGGCCTTGTTGGCCAAATGAGACTGTACAGAGAGTGCCAAAACTTTTGAAAGGGCCTAATTGAAGGGCAAATAAATGAACGCGTATGCCTGCCGCTAAGTAGGATTGAGCTACTTAAAATAACTATTATAATTTATAACAAAATCAAGCGGATTAAATATCAACTTTTTTATATTTAATGGCAGCCGCAGTAAGTCTGAAAATAAAATGAAAATCTCTTTTTGAAAAACTGTAATTGGCACAACTTTAGATGCAGAATCAATTAAGAGTGTACATAATGTTAAAAATGAAATTAGTCTTCAAAATCGCATAAGATTTGACAATGTTATGACACTGCAAAATTTAAAAAAAAAAATATATAAGGGGTTTTTGCTGAAAATTCAAGCAGTGAATTAAGTTTAATATCAAAATTTAAAAATCGAAAAGAAATTAATTGAGCTGTAGATATATGTATCTTTAAACAAAAACTAAATATATCGAGTTAAAAACAAAGAAATGAAAATAAAACAATTGTAAATACTTGTAAAATTGCTAGGTTAAAGATTAAATTTAATCCAGTATGCCTTTTGCTCAATACCGTGCTCGTAATGGAACTGCTTTTATAAGCCTGCACTGTAATAAATTGAGATTAGAAGTGCACGCTTATAATTGGAAAGATTATTAGTTAATTTTCTGAAAAACAAAAAACAGACATTTACATTAAAAAACTTACTCTAAAGACATACATATACAATTCAAAATGTAAAATCTGAAGTCTTAACATAATATCCAACTCGTGGATCAGTGAATTTTTAGTACTAAAAGAAATAGCCAGATAAGTAACTCATTATGGACAAGCAGCTTAGCTAAGTAGAGGGCTTAGTGATAGCATCAACTTAGGTAAATAAAATTTGTGTATATTCTGTGCAAGTTGGACATCCGATATATTTGAAGCAAGTCTTAGCTACAGGTAGAATTAATCGAGTTGTCTTGAAACGCTGACGAAACTCAACCACAAAAGGTGATGGTTTCTTAATACGCTGCTCAGTTGGCTTGGGTCTTGACTGAGATCCAGACGTGTCATTTGGCAGCACTTAGAGTATCTGGAATACCTGCTTATTAGCGGCAATTTGGATGTGCGACACAAAAGCTGAAGCGGCACGTAATTGACAGCGAGTGAGATTGAATAATTGACAAAACAGATAAGAGTTGAGTTGGTGAGTTGACAAAAACGATGAAGTTAAACGGGTTTAAGAATCTCAATGACACGATATTCCAACGTCACGGGACTGTAGTTGACCAGCTTGAATCGAAACACTTTGTAGAAGTCGACAAGCCAATCCGGAGATTCGGACGATTCGCTCAGTTCCCTTCGCAGTGTCAGTAGAAATTCACTTAGAACAATTCGCTGTTGTATGGCCAAATTCTGATCAGGAATGCGAGATTGTTCCAGCACTTGCCTCGTCAGCTGCAACATTTCCTGCTGCTCATCGAATGTGGCAAAGTCGCGCATGTTGCGAAGTCCCACAAAGGCCAAGTTAACATAGATAAAAGTCCGACCATCCTCACAGTGCATTCTCACGGACTTGGGCGACACTTGGCAGAGATGTTGACTCTCGAAGCGCAAGAGTTTCGAATAGTGGATGTTCCTCTGACTCCGGCAAAGATTGTAGATGGCACAGGCTCCCTGATCGGTGCAACAGCTGTGGATTCGATTCCAGTCCGCTTGACGCACTGCCTTGATTATCGAGGTGGCTGCCTGTCGAGCTCCAAACAGAAAATCAAACTCATCAAAGTCCGGGGCGAGTAGACGACGCAGCTTCCACATGCAATAGCGGGAACGAACTCCACTGAGCCACTGCAGCAGAGTCACTCGGAATCCCCGTCGACGTGGTCCTTGGTAACTCAGTTTTCGTTGCTGCATCAGCGACGTGTCCGGACATCTTATAAAACAGTAGAATTTTCTTGGACTTGAACCGGAAAGATGCGAGCACATGAACTTGATAAACATTTTCTTTTTAACATACTAAAATTAACTTACTACGACCGAAAAATCTCTGAAAGCATTCGTAATTTACTTAAATAGAATCTCTAATTTTTATTTTATTCCAACTCCAGTTCAGCATGCAGTTAATTCGATTGTTTCTACTGCTCCTGATGGCTGTTGGTGTGCTGTCCATCTATGATCCATATCGTTTGCCAGATCTCTTCAAGCCGGAACATTATGATTTACGCATACTAACCCATCTGAATGGACCTAACAAGCTGCGTTTTGAGGGACAAGTGAAGATCCATTTCCAAGTGCTCGACCAGACGAGGAATATTACGTTGCATGCCAAGAACCTAACCATAGATCGAAGCGAAATTACCTTGAAGTCGCAAAGAAGCAGCATTTGCATTGTGAACGCCGAATTCAACGAGGATAAGGAATTCTATATACTACATTTATGCGAGTTTCTTCAGCGGACTGAGCATTACGAGCTGATCATTCCCTTCAAGGCTCCCTTGAATAGCAATGAAACGGGCTACTATTGGAGTTCTTTTCATGATTCACATACAAATCAAACAGGGTAAGTACACAGGCAAAACCAGCGGAAAAGTAGAAATAGTCAAGTTCCCGACTGAAAGATATCCGTACTTATTTAAATAAATTTAAAATATTTTTTTAGACAGTTACATTTATTGAAACTTAAATCAGGTTCTGTTTGGCCAATCTTGTTGCGATTAAGTATGATAGCTTATAATAGTAGATAACGTTAGCTACCAAATAAAACGTCATATTCTAAAAACTGTGCGTGTGGTGGATTTTCGCGATTTGCGGAGGCGGAAAACTATATATACGCGACTCCGGAATAAAATCAATGCGATGTCAAAAGATCGGTAATTTCCAATTTTTTTTTCTTCAAGTACAAAATACTTATTTCAAGAACTCTTTTTGAATTCCTTCTCCGTAAATATTTTGAATATCCGGGCTCTTTAAGAACTTTTCAGTGAAATCAAAGGTTTTAGGTTTTCTTTTTACAAATTTTATGCTTATTAATTGTCATTTTATTCGCATATTGTGGTATATTAATAATATCCTGAACACATGCGTCAATCAAGAATTTTAGATTTGAATTTTAAACCTTTTTTTTTCTGTGTACTCTTTAATCTTTAATTGATGTAATTTTTATTTTAACTTATATTTTTCCACTTCTTTTCCAGTTACTTGGCCGTAACACAATTCTCACCGACTTTTGCCAGATTAGCGTTCCCCTGCTTCGATGAGCCCCATTTGAAAGCCATCTTCAGGGTTACCCTGGGATATCACAGGAACTACACAGGATTAAGCAATACAGCAATTGTCAAATGTGAAGATCAGTAAGTTATCATATTTTTATTTTCAGAGCGATCTTAACTCACTTCTCTTTGCAGCGAAACCCTTGGAAACTATATTTGGTGCAAGCATGAACCAATTTTCCGGACTTCGACCTATCTCGTTGCCTACGCAGTGCATAATTTAACCAGAGTTGCCACCCAGTCAAGTGACACTTATCATAATGTTACTTTTAACAGCTGGATGCAACCAAAAGTTGTAAATGAAGGAAATTTTCTGAGCAATTTGGCACCCAAAGTGCTAAGCTATTTGGAAAAGTTGATGGACTTTAGTTTTCCATTGCAAAAAGTCGATCAGTTGGCGGTGCCAACACATAAATTTTCAGCGATGGAAAATTGGGGTCTGATAACATTCAAGGAGAGCAAATTTGTGCACAACGACAGCGAGGAGATGCTCGAGAGTAAGGAGAGCAAGTCATCCACAATGGCACACGAGTATGCACACCAATGGTTTGGCAATTTGGTGACCATGAAATGGTGGAATGATCTTTGGCTGAAAGAGGGACCCTCCACATATTTTGGGTACTTGACTTTGGATGCTCTGATGCCCGAATGGGGCACTGGAGAGCGTTACTTTGCCAATGATTTGGCCATATTCTTTCGCCAGGATGCCGTCAACTCAACAATTGCCATATCACGCGATGTTCAGGGTTCTGGAAGTATTTTGAAACAGTTTTCCGAGTACGTTTATAAGAAGGGATCGCTCACAGTGCGTATGCTTCATAAACTATTGGGAGATGATGTTTTCTACTCGGGCATTCGCAGCTATGTGCAGAAACATGCCTACGATAGTGTTGTCCAGTCTGATCTCTGGCAGGCAATGCAGGAGGCTGTGAATTCGACTGATGAGATTCGTGTATCCACTGTAATGGAATCCTGGACACTTCAAGCGGGTTATCCAGTTGTAAGCGTGATTCGGAATTATACAACAGCAAGTGTCCGAGTTAATCAAACTCTATTCTGGCTGGCAAATGTTGAAGATAATCCAGAGTCTTGTTGGTGGATTCCGCTCACTTTTGTTACCCAACAGCAGGCAGACTTTAATAAAACACAGCCACAGTTTTGGCTTAAGTGTCCCAGCACTGATCAAACCTTAGAGTTGCTCAACAAACCATCAGCCGACGAATGGATCATACTGAATCCTCAAGTAACTACCATTTATCGTGTAAACTACGATGATTACAACTGGCGTTTGATTATTCACACACTGAACTCAACTGAAAACTTTGGGGGTATCCATGAGCTGAACCGAGCTCAGTTGATGGACGATCTCTTGGCACTGGCCTGGAAAAATATGCAGAGCTACGAGCTGTCATTCAGTTTACTGGAGTATTTGCCACGTGAACATCATTATTCGCCCTGGCGTAGAATCCTTCAGGTGCTCAACAGACACGGTGACCTGCTGCGTGATGGAAACGCACAGATTTTTAAGGTAAGTTGAATCACGTACTTTTGAGGTAAATTCAAGTTATTTGTGTATTTAAACTAGTAGTGTATAAAGTGTCAAAAGCCTATTCCATGGGATAGGAACTCATAACTCTGCCGGCGTCGCAGCCGACACACGTATATAGAGAGAGAATACGTGTGTTCTATAAATAGCACGCTCGGCGGCTTGTGCTCTCACGATGGTTGTCTTCGGCTTTTTGTTCTCTTACAATGCATCTGATCAGCTGATCATTTTTGATCTCAGTCGCGGACCTGCGTTCAATGAGGAGAGATCCTACAGCGCTAGACTTTTATAATACTCTGACTTAGGCTTTTAACTTTCGATTCCTTACAGCCTTGAATTAATCCCAAATCGTACCATAAGTATCTCAAAAAAATCATATTTTAGAATGTTGGTGATTGCCAAAAGCCAACTTGAAATGAGATTTTCAATCAGTTTTGATATCGTTCCATTCCAGGTCTTTATGATGAAACTTGTCGCTCCACTTTATGAACGCTGTCCCACTTTGGAGTCCTTGCAGACAAGAACTACTGCAATTCCAGAGATTGCCCTATGTCGTTTGGCCTATGCCGAGGCGTGTCGTTATGGCCTGAAGAGCTGCATCGACCAGGTGCTGGGATTCAACCTGGAGAGGGATGAGAAACAAGTGCCCGTGGACTTTCGTGATACCGTCTACTGCACGAGCATTGAATTTGGCAATGAGATGCAGTTCCAGTTGATGATGCAACGTTTCCAAAACACGACCGTTGAGTCAAGGAAAAGTGCCTGGGCAACTGGACTCGGCTGCAGTCGCAACTTCCCACAACTGCAACAGTTTTTGGACTATCTGCTGCAGTCCACAGAGGCAGCCACAAGTAATTATTATGTTGAGGCAGTGACATCGGCACTGCGCCGCAAATATGTTGCACTGGAGGCAACTGAGCACATCTTGCAGCATGCCACAATAATCAAGTAAGTCTCAAGACTTAATTGGGTTAGAATCAAACTAAGCGTATAATTTATCTTGCAGTGACAAATTGAATGCTAAGCTTATTAAGAGCTTGATTTTACTTATGATTGAGAATGACACGATCTTCGTTAAGGATGAAAAGCTGCAGAAATTGAAGAGCCTCAAGAAATTTGAAGAACCTCTGAAGATGGCGATTGAATTGGGGAACATTAATCAAAATTGGCTGAAAAAACGTTCCCCAGAATTTATCAGAGTTTTAAAAAAATATATTTAAAGTAGTATCTCTAATTTAATAATAAATATTTAAAAATTTTAACTCATATTTACAAAGCTATAATCAAAGAATAAAAGGCTTGTCAGTTAATTTACAAAATTTGTGGCTGTGTCTGTTTTGATTCTCAGAATTGGAGGGAGTTAGCTAATCTAAGAGAGAACTTTGGCTCTAGTCAGGTTAAAGTGTGATGACATCTCATGTTCAACATCTTTGGTATTAATTAAGCCAATGGTGATGAAATCTTGGAATTGGCATTGAAGGGAAAGGAATGAACAGACAAGACGACGTGAAGCAAACGCCTCAGTTTAATGGAATCCTGGGCATCCTGCTGTTTTGTCCTGTCAGAAACTTGCGATGCCGTTGCCTTTGACTTGACACGGGATACGACACCGACACAGAACAGACACAGACACATACACAAACGCCGACACAATACACAACACACACGTTTAGATAAACACATTCATATACAGACTTACCCACGAGTTTCTTTGTTCTGGGGATGACATTACCCCATGATGTGACCTGTCATCTGTTTGGAAGGATAAAACAGTCAGTCAACTGACATTTTCATAGTTTCACTCACTTTTTATATCCTGCCAATTAGTCGAATTAATCAAATGTTCATCTCATTGTCGCATTGCATTCTTCTGACTCTTTATGATGTTAAAACAATTATTTGAAACTGTTGAAATCGCATGTGGGGCAGTTCCAATTGATATTTCAAATAGCCTTGAGTGCTTTGGCACACAAGTTAATCAGGCGTTTTAAATTTTAATGCATTAACAATTGGCTTAATTGACATTTGATTTAATTTAAATGTGTTGACTAAAGAAGCGCAATTCTTAATCATAAATAGCAGGTATACATATCTATGCATTCAATTCATTTGATATTAAACTGCCCACATAAGTAGGCAATACGAATTAATCTGCACTTGAGCATGGATATAGCAGGTATTGTTGATAATATTTATTTGACGTTTACAGGGTATGAAAGTACCAGCATTGTTATGTCAAAAATATCTTTATATGGCAAAAAATATATTGGAATATTATTTAAATACCCTTATTATTTTTTGTATAATTAACTTCAGCGATTTTACTGTATTTCTTAATAATTTAATGAGTTAAATAACAATAATATACAGTAGATGCTATAGAAATCTTTCGTAAGAGCATTTAATATTCTGCTTGTTATATAAGGTATTTACTTCTTACATTTTTTCATTCAAAAATTGTTATGAGCAAACGAAAATTGGCTCAATCATGAAATTAACGTAATTAATGTTGTTAAAAAATGCATATTAAATTAATTAAATGTGATGTCAGAAATGCATCCGTGTATACACACGTATGTGTGGACAGATGAGTAAATGATTTTAACACACATTGACACATAAAATTATGAATGCTTCAGTTTTTGCAGTTGTGGACCTGTAGTTTTACTTATTTATTTATTATATAATTAATTGAACGACATCATGTGAATGTGACACTTTAATATTATTTGTGTGTCAAATTATCAGTTTTGTAAACAGAAAGCCACTGACAGCTACTCCAATAAATAAATATAACTCGAACATGCATTTATTCACATTTTGTACATTATGCAGTTTCTATAGTCTGAAATTGAAATCTGATATCTGAAATCAGAGCTGCGGTGGGCCACAAGTTATAAATTAAAATAAAATCACAAAAATATGTATACTGATTGAAACTGTTGTTGTTGTCAAATTGAAAATTGATAATGTTGTAATTATTGTGTGGTATGATTAACAAGTGACAATTATGCGTTGTTATTTGTTACTACAGGGTATAGGCAAGTGCAGCAATCGCTCTGTGATAATCAGAGCTCAGAAATAACTGTTGTCCGTGTTAGAGCGCTGACATATTGAGAGTCACCAGACGAGCAAAAAAATGAAAGGCTCAGTGCAAACGGTTAAATTCTTTTTAATATTCTATTTAGACATGAAAAATTCGGAAAAGTTCACCCGTTATTAGCAACATATTGCCCTCAAAAACAGCATGAATACCGGATTTACTAGGAGCAAAAGGTGAACAACAAAAATGATTGTTCGTTGAGCAAAGACCGGTTCGTTCAAAATACGATGTGAACGGTTAATCTGTGACTATTTGCTCAAAAAGTCAGTTAATGAGAGTTATTTCTGAACAACGAAAATGGTCAACTGTTAATTGCGAGCTTTAATGATAATGAACAAGCAAGAATAATGGCATTAATCGATTTAGCTTCCATGCAAATTGCTTTCTGTTAAGACCAAGTTTTATGTCCAGTAAGCTCTTTTAATGGCCTGTCTATGTATGTTGGCCAACTGACTGCAATTTGTAGCTCGTAGCTTGCAGTTTAGACAATCAAATGTGCAATGTTAATTAATATGCGTCGAGCATCTGCAACGATAAGGATCAAATTATGTAATAGCGCATTAATTTTGAATTTCTCTATGGGTTCCTAGAAACTATTGCACTTGGGCAGGAGTAGAAGCTTCACTCTATCTCTATCTCGTATATCCATCGGTTGCCTTCATTCGATGGCCATTAGAAAATTGCCTAATTAGCTCTAATTGAATATGACATGCTTGGTCGGCAATGTGTATTCGAATATTGGTAAAGGGCAGAGTTAATAGTTATTTGTGCTAGTTCATTGTAATTCAATTGGGTCCCGACCCAATAATAACAGAACTAAATGAAGCTTCTCCAAAATCGCGTTAATTTCAATTATTGCCACACCTGGATTCAACTTTGCCAGTAAATTCTGCAGGTTGTTTGTTTGTGTTTGTGTTGACTCACATTTAGTTGCATGTTTATTTGCTTTCTTGTCTTACGTCGTAAATTCAAAGAAAAGGAAAATGCTACCAGAAAATAAATTCATTAAAAAGTTTTTCAAGTAATGCAGCAATGCAAATATTTTGCATTACAATGCATAAATAAATAAATAAATAAATAAATCAATGCATAAATGAACAAATAAATAATACAATGAATGAATACCTATGTACATAGTACATACATATAAAAATCGATTCATAGTTTCTCATTTATTTTGATTTAGCAGTCTTCTTTTGCATTTTATTTTGTACTTTGTCCCTTTATCAATGTCATTAGAAAGAAAAGTTTGCTTTGCATTTATTGCTTCCTTCCAGTTTTCCAGCTTTGCCAGTTTTGTTTGAATTTTGCAAGACGTGAAACTATTTCTTGACTCCATCTTGGTCCTTGGTCCTTTGTGCTGGTGCCGCCAGGCAAAGACATTCACAGAAACTTGCCCAGCAATTGCCACAGAAACGAATCTAAAAACTTGCATCTGGCCAGGAGATCTGAACCACGAAGAGGAGAAGGGAAACAGAGAGGTGTCAGGGGCCAACTCCTTGTTCTTTAGATGGGAAACTTACAAATTTAGATTACAAGCACAATTGCCACACATGTTTGCACAAATGCTGCCAAGATTGTTTAATTTCGTTTAATTAAATTGCAAATATTTTATACTCGTAGTTTCCTTGGTAGTCCTTAAATTTAACCAGTCAACAGGCAGCAGCTGCAACTACTATACATAGCTGTAGTTGTCTAATCCTTTTTGTGTACAGACACTTCAAAGTGCATAACTTGTGTTCTGTACAGTGAATACACGCTTGGTGTATTGATTGAACTGCAAGTAATGAGGGTATCGATTAAGATACGACTCAAATGCGAATGTAATTATCGTAATGATATTTCCCAACACACCCAACCATAATGTACTCGAATTAACTCTGACTGAGGTCGAATAGAGCCCGCAGTTTGTCCATCATTGAAATGCAAATTCAATTGCCAACTTCCAATATAGATTCTTGACCACTTCAAAGGCGCAAAGCACGACCTTGAAACTACACATAAAGCTGAAGGAATTTCCACTCTACAGTAAAACATCAACCTCAGCGAAAAGTTGCTTCCAGCGTAGCAATAACATTGGCAACAAAAACACACACACACCACACACAACAAAAATAACAACAACAACCTCAAGTTCAAAGCGCCAGTTTTTAAGTGCCTTGTCATTGTTGTTGTTGTGGTCGTTGTTGCTGTTGTTGTTTCTGTTGCTGCTGCCTTCTGTTTACTCAGGTTTCTGCTGGTTTCGTGCAATTCCAGCTTGGAGCTCCCACACCCCCAAGAGAAGAAAAACACTTTTAGCACGCATCGAAGAGGAAAACCAATAGAGCAATGCTTGAACGGACGCGACCAAGTTAACTCGAGACTCCGAGACTCGATCTCGAAAGCATTTCGACAAAGCACAAGCCACAAGTGAAATGTTGAATTGAGAGAAGGAGAAAGGACATCAGCTGCCCCTTTGTTGCCGTGTTTTTGTTGTTGTTGCTCGAAGTAAATAGCTAGTTAAATAACAAGAGAGCTAGATAAGTGCTTTTATTCTCACTAAAAGTACAAGTGCTACAAAATAATAAAAAAAAAGCAAAAATTATATTGTGCCACTCAGGTAACGATGATGTTTTGTTTGACATTGTGGCAGAAGTTCCATTTGTTAACTTTCCATTCAAAAAGATTCTATGCACATCAATCTAAGTATCTACTTATTATCAATCTATCAATCAAATAAATGCTTTTCAAGCATTTGCTAATTTTTTTTGCTGTCTCCAATAGAGTTTAAGGGAGTTTTTAATGGCAGTGCTGTTCTAAATATCAGAGTATTTGTTGAGAGTTACTTGAGTTAAATTACATTTATTATTAAAAACGGGTAAAATACATTTGAAATAAATTTAATTATTTAAAATAAAAAAGTAAATATTTTATTGGAATTGGAAATCAATTCCAAATCTAAAAATCTGTTCGTAAAATTGAATACCTGACAATTCAAAAGCAATTGTCACTAAATTCTGCAGAGGTTTGTGGAAAAGACCTAAGTATTTTCAAGCTGTGCTTGAAAGTATGCAACACTTTTTGTTGCTTTCCAAAACATTTACTTCGCCAAGTTATAAAATCTGCTCTTGAAAGTATGCAACGACTTTTGCTCTCAATTTCAATGCGACCGCAAAGTATGTGACATTTTGATGGTTACAAAATTTAAAATTTGAATTTAAATTTTTGATGGTAGTTCTCATTTGTCAGATTTTACTGCTCTGCTAAATTAGTGAGAAGCTTTTTGATAGTAGTACGAGTCTGCATAAGCGAATCCGTGATGCATGTGCATATTAAACAGCGCTGGCAAACTCACAGACACAGTGACACCCAGTTTGATTGTCTAGGCGCGCGGCAGGCATCATTGCCATATACCACACATACACTCTCATATATATTCGTATTCGTATTCGCATTCTAGTCGTGAATGCATATGCATGAAACGGCATTATTTCGATGCTCGCAAACAATGGCGCAAAGATTCAAATCTCTCTCGCACCGGATGAAACAATGCGTCATCCTGGCATTGTGAGTGTCTGTGTGTGTGTGTGTTTGAGGATACATGACAGCAGGCAGCGCAGCGGGTGGCCAGGAAAATGTTGGTGGTTGCGGGGGGGAAAATGCTGCTGCATTTGCCTAAGCGCCAAATATTAATGATGACTGAGATGTCTGGCATATCATCAACGCATTCTCGTGTTGATGCTGGTGTTTGATTTTAATGAGAGCACAGCCGGGAACGAAGGACACTTCCCAACCCCCCAAAAACGGACAAAGGCCAATGAATTTCCTCTTGCATACATACATCTTAAAATTAGGGGTGTTTATTATTTTTGATTGCCGGCACGCGCCAGGCGAAAAGAAGTTTTAGTCTACTCATATTCCTGCTGCTCATTGTTGGGCACAAATTGATAGCGCGTGTGCAAATTTTTTGCCATCTTTTCTTTCTTTCTTGATTTTTTGTTTTTGTTGTGTTGTTACCCTTTTTGAGCAAGTGCTTTGTTTATTGCTTAATGACTCATTTCTGGAACGTTCCCGTGACAATTGGGCTGCTCTGACGACGATGCTTTTGTTAAAGGTCCTAAAGCCACTCAACCCCGTCAGACTGGAGACTCAAGACTGAAAAAGTTGGTGTGAAAAAGCCAAACAAACACGCAGCAATTTCGGGGACCATGAAATATGAATGGGAATGGGTTTCAGTCTCGCTCTGAGTCTGAGTCTTAGTCTGGGTCTGAGTCTGGGTACAGCTGTCTGGCCTATAGTAGCACATTCCTCATTGTCTGTTCCATGACACACACTCGTAACACGTTCCAGTTCTTTATAGGCTTTATTTGCTTCCGTCTACCCTTTTTTTTGGTCCTTGAAAAGCTTTACAGCTTCGCAATTAGCGCAAATCATGCGATTCGTAGGCTCTTCAATTAAACAAATGACATGTCCAACTGAGTGAGGACTTCATTTCAATTTTATACGGCAGATCCTTTAATGTGAAGTACTTGACTCGACCAAACCTTCCCATTAATAATAATAAAAGCACAATAAAGTGAGTGAGAGAGAGAAAAGTGTCCTCGTAGTTTCGCATATATTTCGACCAACTGTGCAATTTTAATGCATTTTCCCTGTGAAGTATCGTTGTTTGTTTCAGTTTCTGTTTGTTTATTTACTTCTTGTACTTCATCTACTTGTTCTTGTTGTTGTTGTTTGCCTCTGCTGTTAAGCATTCTTATCGCCGTTGGTAGCATTCCCGTTTTTTCTTTTTCGTGCATTTTTCATTTCCGCCTCAGCGTCGCGGCATTTCCTTTCATTTTTCACACGTTCCCTTGGCCCTCAGTCCTCAGTTCTCAGTCCACAACTCAACCCACAAACCAAATCCCTCAACTGAGCGCCCACGCGGCTTGCTATATACTTATTCTTATTTCCCCATTTATATTATTTTGTAATGTACTATATTACATTCCTTTCAGCCCTTCCTTTTCAGTTGAGATTCCCTTCTCCTTCTCCCTTCTTTGACACTTTCGGTAAGCCTTTAAGGAATTGATTTTGCAAAATGAATTAATCAAAGAGAACGACCATTTGAACTGCCACAATCTTGAATATTAAAGCAGTGGTGTCCAAAATGCTCATAATTCTGCCGGCGCACAGTGGGGCCATTGCTCATTTTACGTTGCAAAAATCATAACTTTTGAACGAAATGAGATAATCAAATAATTTAAATGGCATATAATATGAAAGCTATGAAATAAATGTTTAAGAAAAGTGCCACGCCCCAAAGATACTTACTTAGGGGCTATCAAAGTTGATATTTGTGAAATTTGAGAAAAAAATAAATTTTATGGACCAACTTGCACCAACTTGCACCGCTATACCTGAAATCAAAAAAACGAATGCAACCTCACAATAAAAACACTCGGCATAATTCCATAGTTCGACCGATTGTTCCTATGGCAGCTATATGATATAGTGGTCCGATTTGAACCAATTTTGGTCTGAATATATAAGACTATATCAGATTCATAATATGTCAAATTGGTTGAAATCGGACTACAATATCATATAGATGTCATAGGAATTAGGTCGACATATGAAATTCTGATAATTCACACCGGAAAACAAAAAAAAAATTTTTTTGAAAAAAAAATTGTTTTTAAATTTTTTAAAAGTAATTTTTAAATATAAAATCCTTAAAAATAAAACAAAAAAAAACGAAAATTTTAAAAAATATTTATTTTTAGGTGCCATACAATTTATTTTTTTCTCAAATTTCACAAATATCAACTTTGATAGCCCCTAAGTAAGTATCTTTGGGGCGTGGCACTTTTCTTAAACATTTATTTCATAGCTTGAAGAGTTATCTATTATATGCCATTTAAATTATTTGATTATCTCATTTCGTTCAAAAGTTATGATTTTTGCAACGTAAAATGAGCAATGGCCCCACTGTGCGGCGTCGCAGCCGACAGTTTGGACACCACTGTATTAAAGTCATAGTAATGATGTCAGGCATAAACAGGAACTTACCGCAGTCTCTTCCTCTTGGTCTTCAATTTTGGGGTGCATGAAAATCATGAAAATGGAAATGAAAATGGTGTCATTGTCATTAGCCAGTCGCAGGCAAAGAATCTGCAGATATTGCGGAACTTCACTGGTTGCCTGGACACAGAAATTACTATTTGCATTATTCTCACGACAATGCGACCAATTCATGTCAAATAGAATGGAATGGGCTGCCATTGAATTGACTCCTCCCCATTTGGACAGGAAAAAGGGAAAGTCATGGGCATGGGAATGGGAATGGGGGGAAAATCCTAGCTGCCAGCTCCACAAGTGACAGTGTCTGGGGAACGATGAAAATTGATTTTAATGCCAAAAATTATGTTGTTTGTGCATGTTATGGACTACAGAGACACGGCCTCAACAAAAAAAAATACAAAAATTGTCTCAACAATAAGAAAATTGTGCGCACTTACGGTAAATGTCCAGGAGCAATGAGCACGGGAGGGAAAGAGAAGGCAATGGAGGGACGAAACGTTTCCAAGGAGTCAATTTTTATACACACATGCTGACTGTAACCATAATTATACCCTGCACACATAAAAAAAGGAGCAAGGAAAGAGCAGTATCTAGTTGTGGAGATATACGTAACAGGCAGGACGAAGGACATGGAACTTTTTAATATAAATATTCACTATTAGTTACATATTTATAACTATACATTTAACAAATAAAATACTATAAATTAGAAGTATCTTAAGGACAACACTTTAAAGTAAAAATAATAATAATAATAATAATAATAATAATAATAATAATAATAATAATTAATACATCAAATTTGGTATAGGGTATTCTCTAGTCTTCTCTCTATCTTCTTTTACATCAGTAATATTATTATTATTATTAACTTGGGTAAATTACAAACGATTTACGTGAAAATAGCGCTGGCTATCAACATACATATATACTTATATACTATACATATATATAGAGTGGAATCTCTTCAGATTGTTGAGGGAAAATCGCAGCTGACTGCAAAGCGGAAATGGAAAGTTAATGAACAATTTTGTCAATTTTATTTGGTTATTCAAATACTTTTATGCCATAATTTGTAGCTAATTATCTTCAGATGCTCAAAATGTTCAATTCAAAATACTTTTTATCTGAAAACCAAATCAAATGCCATTAAACTAAATTCATAAAAAGCTGAGTAGATCCATAAAATACGTAAAAGTTGTGGATTAAAAAGACTGTAGTCGACTTTAATATACCACGTAGTATGGTTAGAAACTTGGTATCGGTTTAAAAAAAAAAATATATTTAGGAGTGTCACAATAAAATACTTTGAAGATTAAATTTTGCTTAGGTTTTCATCAACAATGCTACAGAAAAATCATAAAAAGATCGGAAAAATAGAAAAGTGGTAATGGTTAATTTAAGTTTCAAGCAATGTAAGTGCCTAAAAGCGTGCAGTAAAAGTATTGTTTATTTATTTAAATAAGTAACTGGTATCATTTCCCGCATACTTTCGACTTTGCTTAGTCAATCCAACCCGCTGCTGCACTGAGTTGCGTGGTATACAAAACACAAACTTTAGCCGCATCATAAAATGTTGAGCAATCTGGTCGCTTTGGATTTGCACAGGACTCTGCGGGCTCTGTAGACTCTTCTTCTTCTTCTTCTCCTTTCGTGCTCGTGGAACTTTTGCAACTTTTGTGAAAGTAAAATTGCATTGGACTGCGTTTAATTTATGTGATTTATTTGGTATCTGTTGGGCACAGGGAATGACTTTGATTTCTGTGGCGTCTTTTGGGCGATACGATTCAATTCTATGTGCGTTTCCATGATTCCAGGTCATAAATCAAAATAAAACTTTTGTCACTTGAGCTTTTTTGAGTTTTTTGATATCGTGCAATGTGGCAGCAACTGCTCTGACTTTGACTCCTGTTCCTGCTTCTTCTGTTCCTGCTATCGTCTGCTGGCTAATCGATTTCAAGTTTATGATGGAGAAGGCGAAGGAATAACAATAAAAATTGACACCGCGTCGCCGGCGTCGCTCATAAAATTTTATTACAGAATTTCCCGGTGGCATACGTAAAATGATTCGCGCCTCTGCGAATGTCAAATGCGAAATCAATGTCGCAGCTGCTTCCCAGCCCTGACTCCAGTGGGACAGGATCCTTCTGGGCTGCCTTGTGCCACTGCTGCTCCATTTATTCTATTTGCATTTCGTTGTCGGTTGAGGCCGCGGCACATGATTTGCCTTTCAGGCGAGGCGCCACCGCATGAACTCAAACTGAGACTGCGACTGAGACTTAAACTCGAACTCGGGTATGGCCTCCTCCTCCGCTTCGCTTGCGGCACACTGCTCCAAAAATGTCAAAGTGCCGACGCTGACACCGCTGACACCGCTGACACCGCCACCGAGCCACCGAGTCACCCTTGTGGGCGTGGCAAGGGCGCCATTTAACATGCTCCTCGCATGTGTCATGATGTGTTCTCTCCCTGTGCCTCCGAGTCTCCGACTCTGACTTTGTTGCCTTATTGTGCCTGTCACCCGCGAGAAATGCGCCGCATTTTTTATACCCGTTACTTAAAAAATAAGTAAAAGGGTATATTGTATTCGTTATAATGTATGTAACAGGGCGAAGGAAGCATCTCCGACCCTATTAAGTACATAGTAATATTCTTGATCAGCATCAACAGCCGAGTTGATTTAGCCATGTCCGTCTGTCCGTCCGTGTGGAATCCTAGATCTCAGAGACAGCAGCCAAATCCAGCACACAGAGAACTATAAACCCCCCGCATATCAAGTTTGTTTCAAATTTTTGCCTAAAAGCACGCAACACAAAATATTTTATATTTATTTTAATAAGTAACGGGTATTCTATAGTATAGTCGGGAGCTCGACTATAGCCTTTCCCACTTGTTTTTTTTACTCATTTTGACCCACTTTGCTTTGCTGTTACACTCTCTCTCACACACACATTCCCTCTCGTTCACACACATATTCCTCTCGCTCTCACAGTCACATCTCTTTAAATTGCGCTGCTTTTGGGACGCTTTGTGCTTTATTCCCATAAATATAATGTTGAACAAATTGAATTAACTATGCAAGTGCACTGCCAACGATTCTTTGGGCTAAAACAAAATTAAGCTGTTAAAAGTGGCCTAAAAATTGGGTCAGCTGCTGACATGGCCGCGACATATGCAACTCGCTCTGTGTGTCGAGACGATCCCAAGACTCAAAGCCAGGCAGGAAACTCCCTACAACTAAATGACATTATTATGCATGTATTCAGAGCAAGGCACAGGCTTCAGTCCAGACTAGACCACTTGCGACCTGTACAGGTATCTCTCTCCATGTGTGCCTCAGCATTGCTGGCATTTCATGTAGCATAGTTGACGAGGCCACTTGACAAAATTTGCATAATAGAAATTAAAATGGATTTTAATTTTACGTCTTTCTTTTCAGCTACTGGGTCTCGACTTTGTTTTAGCCATGGCTTCAACTGCTGAGTTCTGACTGTTTGCCTTGGAAATATGCCAAATAGTTTCATATTTTGTGTGGCAGCTTTTATTAGTACTTATATTCAACTACACCAAACGAAATTTAAGTTTAAGAATGACAAGAAGAATTTAAGCTTAAACATATACAACTTAATACATATAAAATTCGTATTACTCACTAACATTTGAAATTGTATTTAATTAAAATAAAGTTTTCTGTTCAGTATGGCGTATGCGTAATTTGTATCAAGTATACGCACTGTTGTCTGCACATTGCAGTGTCAAAGCTGTTGAATGAGCTTGAAAATGTCAGAAATGAAAAATTCAAACTAAATATAGGCTTATCAACTAGTTTTACTTAGTTTTATTTACGAAAGTCAACTTTATTCAACAGTTGAGAGTTTCGTTTTAAATGCTGGCGAAATACGAGTTAGAGTTATTCCTAAAATTGTATGAAACTGGCATTCAATGATTTAAAAGAATTGTGAAAATGTGCACAGGACATGCACACACACACACACACAGACATATTTTAAGGCTGTATAGACTCGTTAAAGTTGGCTTAAATACTCGGCTCGCATGTGGCGCAAGTTGGCTGGAAAATCAGCTTGGCATAAAATTGCAGTCAATGTCGGTCACTGACTGCCAACACAAAAAAAAGAATACTTGGGATAGAGAGAGAAAGAGAGAGATAGATATAGAGAGAGAGAGAAAGATAGAGAGACACACATGTATTTGCTTAAACTTTAACATGTTGTCCTTTAGCATTTACAATATTTGCTGCAGTTCTTGGCCTTGTAACATTTTGTTGCAAATATTTTTGTTGGAGGGCAGCCAAAGGAAGAGAAAACCACAAAAAATATAAAAAAAACCAGAAGAAAAATAGAATAAGTAAGCTTCCCAAATTGTTTTGTCATACGTGTGGCTGCTCAAGGGGAGGGGGAGGGGTAGTATCTATGTGTGTATGTGTGTGTGTGCGTATGTGTGTGTCAGCAAGTTGCTCCATTTCTCTCTTGAGCAGCTTATAGTTTGCTGTGTGAAATGGCTGGACATGTTTTGTGCTGCCGTTTTGTGTGGACCCGTTCTCAACTGATTCTACCTCGAACACACACACACATATATACACAAATAGTTTACGAGTGGACAGCAGCTTATCCATTTGCTTTGTTAGCCTTTATTGAATCGCCCGAGCTCTTTAAGTTGCTCACTTATGAGCATGTGAAGTTTATTATTACGCCTGGCTGACTCCAAACTTCAAACTCCTTTAATATCTGCTGGTAAATCTGCTGCTTCATCTTTCGCCCTTTTACAATTCAAAAAGGATCCTTGCTGCCTTACTTAACCTTGAACTTCAAAAGCCCGAAAAACCAGCTATACAGAAAAAAGTTTGCTTTTTACGAATGTCTCTTAAGAGTTGCAGGACATATATTTAATTTAATTATTAATATAAAAAAGGATAAAACACATTAATGAGAAGACTATTTTATTTTTGTGTTTTATTCAAAATAATGTATAAGTTTTTTTTTTAGGTTTTAAAAAACGTTTTCTTTAAATAAAAAAGGCAAAACAAGTTCTGTTAAAGTTATATTATTTAAAATAAATGTTTAAAATATTTGGTTTACCTTAAAAAGACTTTTTTTAGTGTATAGACTGCGTTAAAAACTTCTTCTTTATTAGAAAAATATTAAATATATTCTAATAATTTATTAAATGTATTATTTATTAAATTTACCTAGATTCTTAAAAAAAGCGAAAGCATTTTAAAGTTGTTTTCCTTGACTTTAAAAAACCTTTAATTTTTTTTGTGTATAAACGGCGTAAAACTCTTCAACTCTCAACTCGATCTGTTGCTGTCGTTGTTGTTGTTGCATCATTTTTGTTTTTTTTTTCGGCGGCATCCTTCGACTTTTCAGCTTTCAGCTTTTCACAGGCAATTTCAGATCCGTAAATTAGTTTTATGTCTCTCGATTTTGCTTTTATTAAATTACCTTTTTCCATGATTACTTGCAAACTTCATTTGGAAAAATGCCTTCGAACGGAAATGGGCAACGCCGCAGCGCAGCGACGACGCGACGTCGACGTCATCGCGACGCCTCCTTCTTCCTTCGCCTCCTTTGGCCCATTCTCTTACACCACTCTCTTATTCCTTGCTCTGCTTCGCTATAATTTGCGCCATTTTGTAACTTAGCATCGCCTACAACTCGAAAGTGGCGGCTCGTGTCTCTTTCACAGCCTCGTTGCGCTCATTTCAACATCCGCTCCAAGGGTCGAAGGCCTAATAAAGTGCCCAGCCAGCAGATACTCACTATATATTTATATGTCTCAGTCGCTGTCTCTGCCGCAGTCGCCGTCGCCGTCACAGTCGCAGTCGACGTTGTTTCCACAGTCTACAGTCTACAGGTTAATTATGTTTGGCGTAATTTAGTGGCCGCTGTGGCGGCTGCTGCCGAAAAAGGCTTTTCATTTTAATTTATTTGACCAGTAAAAGGATTAGATTAGATGCCCTGATAAATGGCCGTCAGCGTGCTGGTTAACTAGAAAACTGCTCTCAACCTTCAACGTGCTAATTGTGTTAACCCAAAAAATAAAACAAAAAAAGAAATAAAAACAAAAAAAATTGTTGCAATTTTCATTGTGGTTTATTTATCCATTTCGGTGTTGATAGCACATCTTATACCCTCTTCAGTTATACCCTCTTAATTAAGCTACTCCATTTATAAATATATATTACTTTCGATGATAAGCAAGATTTATAGATGATTTCAATAGATTTATCTTTACTTTATATTGAGAATTTCGGCATAATATGGCTAAGTATCTGAAAAACAGCTTAAGCTTAAGTAAGCATGTGATCTATCTGATCTATAATTAAAGCTAGATTTATATAGGATTTAAGGCTAATCAAGTTACGCGTTAGGAAAATTTTTTGAGTATTTAATTTAAAATTAAATTTTGAATAACTTTTCTTTATTTTTATTTATTTTCCTTAAAATTATTAAATAAATATTTACAAATATTTTACAATTTTTAAATAATTTACTAACTATGTATTATTTTTGGAAAAGGAAAAAAGGTACACATGAAAAAGGGAAAATATATATTTATATATTATAATTCGATTTTCTTACTAACTTCGCGCTAAAGCAACGTTTTCAAATAAAATAAAGTTAATCATTTTATTGTTATTTTATTTCATCTATTATTATACTACAAGTTGCCAGTTTATTGTCACACAAAATCAAGTGTGAAATATTCGTATGCCACGTACAGAGAGGGAGAGAGACAGAGAGCGAGATAGGGAGAGCAGCAACAAATATCATTAGAAAAATTGAATTCGCAAAAAAGATTCATAAGTAAATGTGAATAGCGAATGTGAAATGTGTGGATATTGGACGCGTACGAGTACTCATACGAGTGCACACTATAAATCAACTGAGAAGTGGAAGTGAGAAGTGGAGTGTGAAGGACGTTCAGTGCCAAATGCGAGAGAATTGCGAATTTCGAATGCGAATGCGAAATCCGACTGCTGACAAGTGTCACTGCGAGATGCTATGACAAAGTGTCAAAAGAATGTTTGACATGTGACTGTCTGTCTGTCCTGCTCAACTGTCCTGACTGTCCTGTCTGTCTGTCTGTTAGTCTCTCCGCGCCACTTCAAACATATCTCATACTCATTGTCGGTCGGAGTATTGATGCTTTTTGCCTGGATTTTCTTTCATATAGCCGCTTCAGTATTGAATGCTAAATATAAATATACTTATGTTTACATATATATTTTTTATATATTGACAGCGACATCTCACACATTTTATTTACCTTTGGCAAAAGGTGCCTTTTTACCAGGTGTATCTATAATTCCTTTTGCCAACTGCCTGTCTGGGCTTAATCGACTAGACGCAGACAAAAAGGGATTAAATTTAATTAACCATTTAGAAAGAGAGAGCAAGATAGATTAAATATACATAATAACATACTAAGCTTGCATATGAATTTTCTCCATCATCGACAGTTGGTTGAAGGCAGCAGAAAACTGGTTTATTGGCCAAATCCCAGTGATTGTTGTTGTCAATGAATCGGCAATATTAAAAGGAATATCATGTTAAAAGATGCAGATACGAATAAAGCAAAACAGAAAGAAAAGATACATAAATAAAAGAGGCATATTTTATAGCTAGTTGCAAGTCGGGATGGACTTGGACCTGGACTTGGACAAGTGGAGCACTTGCCGCGTTTCCACTTAGGAAACTCAAAAAGGGGGCAGCGACAGTGAGCTCTAATTGTCAGTTGCCAGTTGCCAGTGCATGCATAATTTCCAATAAGAAACGATGCGTGCAACTTGAAGTTGAAAGACCTGAAGTCAAACAGAAGTCTGAGTTTAATTCGCGTCAGCCCATTAATAAATGTTGCATTTACAATGCGTCGTGTCAAAGGTCAGGCCAATAGCTTTAACAGTGTGCCCAACTGGGTCACCGCTAATTATTAACAGCGTCGTCTGTTTTTGTTAGCCTCCCCACTGACTGACGATTGGTGGCCCCAGCTCGCATTCCAATTCCCAATTTGCTGCCAACTTACTCAGAGTCTTGCTCAGTACTGAAACCAGCTGATGTTGGCAATAAGATGTGGAACCAAAAGCAAAACCAAAAACAGTTTGAGGCTGTCTACCCAACTTAACAGCAAGAACATTAACTGAGAGAGAGTGAGCAAACTGTGGCACTTATGTTTACAGAGAGAGAGGGAGAGCGCAACACGACCGCCGAAAAGTGAGTGAGAGTGGGAGAGCAATTACCCAGAGCGCCGCTCAATGCTGTTAAGATGTGGATGCTAAGTTAACAGTGCAGTTGGGGATATTTTAACAGAACGCATTCTCTGTTAACAGAGAGCACCATTTGCCCCTGTTATTTTTATACCCTTTAACAATTAAATCCAAGGGTATGTTTGACTCCATAAATGTAATGACTAAAAATCCGAGGTCTACTAATGAGCTTGTTGTTTGGTAAGCCATCCCTAAGATAATAAGAAGTCCAACACTATCTCTGTGATAATAATAAAGTTGTCTTAAGTTTGAAAGTTGCTCCATAAATTAATAATGTAAGATTCAAATTTCTATAAAGTTGATAAAATATTTCTATTATTGGACAACGATTTCTTAAAAATCGATACATACTACTTTAAAAAATTATTTGCTTCTTAATTAAGAATGTATGTATTTTATTAAACAATTTTTTAATTTATAATTAGATTAATAGTTTAATTATTTTATATTAAAATTGACTAAGTAATGGGTATCTCTTAGCCGGTATCTTGGCTATTCATATTTGTTTTTACTATATGAATCTCGATCAATCAAGCGTCAAAATGTGTAAAGTTAACTTAAAAGTGGATTTATTGACATATGGATATAGTAAGTAATCAAAGATACTTAAAATAATGAAATGTATCTACTGGATATGGCCCAAGGCAAGTTCCATGATGGGGTCATGTCCTTTTTATAAATCCAGAGGGCAACGAGCCCACAAAATGGTCGCAAATTAAATAAAAACATTTTAGACATATTGAAATCGATGCATATACGAATATATGAGAATTAGATTTATATGTTTGTGTGTGTGTGTTGACATCTTTTAAATTTGCAACTTTTAAACCACAAATACACACAGTCGCCCCGGGAGATGTTCAGTAAAAAATAACACAGCAACAATAAAAAAAAAACACAACTCAAACGAAAATATGCAAATGAAATATTTGCTAAGGAAATTTTATGCAAACCTCTGGGAAGGATGACTGAATGAATGGATAAGTGCAGGGTGGTTAGATTGAGTGGTTGGGTTGATCCCCGTCTGGGCTCCTTCTCTCCCCCTTGTTCTCTTTGTCCACTGTTGGCCACTTCTTGTTGACCAGGCCGACCAGTTGATATTAGCGGTGACCGCTCTGGGCGCCCAATTTAAGCCCAATATTTTGACATTTGTGTTGTCATTCTTTTCGATTTGGGTCGCTCCCAATCCCAATTGACCTCTCTAAAGTCCACACATTTCGATGAGTAGTTGGATTGTTTACATTATAGTATGTGCTAAAATTAGATTAACTAATTCAATCCAAGTCAAAGTTTATTCTGTGCCAACTTCAACTTTATCTGTATCCCTATTTATATTTTATCTTTCTTTTTGCTTTTTATTCGTTAATTAACTTGTCTCCTAATTATGCGTCACAATTATTACGGATTTTCAGCTTGTTCATTATGTTAATTTTTTCTTTTTCGTTGGACATTTGAATAATTAACTGTTTGGTAAATATGTTTGCTGCATATGTTATTAGACTAACACAATTGTATGTAGAACTTGCCCCGAGGGAACGTGTCCCTGTTTCCTTCTTTGTCCTTGTGTTAAGCTTTGCCTATCGCTGAAGGATATCTTATTATGTTTATTCTAGAAAATAATAGAATAAATAAAGATTTGCATATTTTAGTTTCGGAATAAGTACATATGCTCTTTATCAATCGTAAAAATACTTTAATTGAAAACAGTTTCATAGAAAAATACAATCTATCAATAAAATATTGTCCCTGTATTTAAAAATTTTGATGCCTTTTTCAGGACTATATTTATTTTTCTTACTAAGCTAAGATTATATTTTATCCGAGTAAGAAAAAAAGATTTTATAAAATTATAATTTATCAACCATTTTCCCTTAAAAATTCTGATATTTGAATATACAGTATTCTAGCTCATTCAGTTCATTCAATGTGAAATAATATTAGGTTTATATCTTCATGCAATTTCTAACTTCTTTTTATCAATTATTCAATCTTAAAAAATTTACATTTTGTGCATACAAATGAATATTTATTAAAAATTTAAAAACATGTGGAAAGAGAGTATTAATCAGTAGCCTCCGAATAATATATATATTTTAATATCATAGCTTTATTAATCATTGTTCCTAGATTGAATTTTCAAACGCGAGCACAAAGCTCGTGTAACAAATTCATTTTTCTGCCATTCATTTCAAAATTTATTAAATTTTTTTGTTTGCAATAGTTTCTAAATTTATCGAGGGTCCATCACAATGTGTCACGCGATGCCCCAAGCGATTTGCCAGCTGCGGAATATGCCGCTCTCCGGTGACAAGGAGCTGGACGATCAGATCAAGAAGTGGGTCAAGTGGGATCATAACGGCGACACGTTGGGTCAGATCATGGACGCTGTAAAGAAGGAACAATGGGATGTGTAGGTTAATCTCATTTAATATTCCAGAATAGTTCTTAATTCTTTTGGAATGTCCTTAGACTGCGGTGTCGTCTTTGTAGACGCATTTCCTTTGGCACTTCAGGATTGCGAGGCGTGATGCGAGCTGGCTTCGATTCCATGAACGAATTGGTCGTGATACAGTAAGATTATTTAGGGCAGTGGTGTCCCAAATCCCATAATTCTTGCACTCTTTTCTCTTTAAGGTCCGCCCAAGGACTCTGTGCCTATTTAATGCAGCAATATCCGGAGGAGGCGATGTGGCCGGAACGAGGCGTCGTCGTGGGATTCGATGGTCGCTACAATAGCCAGCGATTTGCGGAGTTGACAGCCATCGTGTTCTTGGCCCACAACTTTCGAGTGTATCTCTTTCAGCAATACGTGCCCACGCCATTTGTTCCATACGCAATACAGAGACTCAACTGTCTGGCCGGAGTCATGGTGACTGCCTCCCACAATCCCAAGCAGGAGAATGGCTACAAGATCTATTGGACAAATGGCGCCCAGATCATTCCGCCCCATGACGAGGCCATCAGTCAGGCCATCCTGGATAACTTGAAGCCCAAGGAGGATTCCTGGGATGAGACGGTGCTGTGTGCCAATGAATTGCTCTGCGATCCTTACAATGATGTTGTTCCAGCTTATTTCGATGCCTTAAAAAAACAAATGACTTGTACACTCCTCGAGGCGAACAGCACATGTCAGTTGACCTTCACTTACACAGCGTTTCATGGTGTGGGTTATCCATATATCAAGCTGGCATTTTCCAAGATCAGCCTCAAGCCAGTTATCCCTGTTAAGGAGCAAGTTAATCCCAATCCCGAGTTCCCGACCACGCCCAAGCCCAACCCCGAAGAGGGCAAGTCCGTAATGGCACTGGCCATAAAAACGGCCACTGCCAAGAAGACTCCCGTCATCCTGGCCAACGATCCCGACGCAGATCGTCTGGCCATCGCCGAGGTGGGAGATGACAAGCAATATAAGCTGTTTACGGGCAATGAACTGGGCGCCCTTCTGGGCTGGTGGTCATTGGAGAACTACAAGTTGAGTGCCGAGGAGCCCGACGTATCCAAGTGTGTCATGATCGCCAGCACGGTCAGCTCGAAGATACTGAAGTCCATGTCAGAGATTGAGGGATTCACATTTCATGAGACCTTGACGGGATTCAAGTGGATGGCGAACAAGGCCGTCGACGAACAGAATGCAGGAAAGAAGGTCCTGTTCGCCTTCGAGGAATCCATCGGCTACATGGTCTCCACAAATGTCCTGGACAAGGATGGCATCAGTGCGGCAGCCCATGTGGCAACCATGGCGTGTTATCTGCGATGCAAGAAGTGCATGTCCTTGCAGGAGAAGCTACGAGACCTTTACGAGAAGTACGGATTCCACTCCAGCGTTGTGTCCTATCTAGTTTGTCGCGATAGATCGCTGATCAAACAGATCTTCGATCGACTGCGCACCTTCGATGAGGGACAGGAGAACACGTATCCGACCAGCATCCTGGACGGAGAATTTGAGATTGAGAATGTGCGGGATCTGACCACGGGATACGACAGCAGCACAGGAGACAAGAAGGCCGTGCTTCCAGTTGATGAGAACATTCAGATGATCACGTTTACCTTCAAGAATGGCTTTGTGATCACTCTCCGCACCAGCGGCACTGAGCCCAAGATGAAGTACTACGCCGAGATGTGCGGCAAACCGGAGGACAAGCGCTGGGACGAACTGGAGAAGACAACCCGGCGGATGGTCGAGGCAGCTGTCAATGAATTCTACGAGCCCGAGAAGAACGGGCTGCAACGCAAACCTGAGGACTGAATAGAAATATCAGATAAACAATTTAAAAAGATCATAAATTTCTAGTATAACATAACACTTTAGAAAATTTAAATATTTATAAACATTTTCCGCTTATGTAAACAATTTAAACAATTCAATACGAGTAGGAACATCGAAAAGTTAATAGATATTACTTGGCTTAAATTCTAAGAACATTTTTAATAAAAGATTTAAGTTGAGATCATAAGTAGCGTTATTATATGAGAGAATTTTATTAGAGATGACTGAATATAAAATATCGAATACCTATACCCAAAAGGTGGGGATCATTATAATTATTAAATTTACCAACCAATTTAAAAAATCTTAACGTTTTCTGAAAGCTAATGAACATCTCATTATTCATATCAATTTTTATATGTAAAACATAGAATTCTTAGTCAAATGTAGTGTTAAAAAAAACTTTCAAGACCTTATCACTCAATTCTTACAATCAGATATATTCCTTTCTAAACTTTTTTTAAAGTTAATGGGATGGCTTTTAAGTCCTTTCGATAACTGACATCTTAATGATTAGACTTCAGTTCAGATGCTTTATTCAGATATAGTATTTTAATGTCAAGCATAATATTTAAAATTTTTAGTTTTCTACATATAATATTTTTATAATGGTTCTAATTATTCCGATACTTTGTGGTCGTATTTCGACGCAAGTATCTTTGAATTTTGGTGGATTGTTGAGGAATACGTCGGCAGTTCCGCAAGGGAGACAACAGCATGAGAATTATAACCAGATACCTCGATCTTCAGAGTCTCCGTGTCAATATATGCGAACATGGAGCCATAAATTTCCGGGTCTCGGAGAAATAAGTACGCCAGCTGCCAAGCTTCACTGTCGCTCTGGCGATCAAGGACTAGACGAGCAGATAAAGAAATGGATTTTCTGGGATCGTAATCCAGAGACACTGAGTAAAATTAAAGAACTAGTCAAGGCACAAGATTGGAATATGTAAGTAAATAACTAATTATTATTAATCAATTCTAACCAATTTAAACTTGCAATTAGGCTAAGAAACTTGCTCTGTAGACGTTTAGATTTTGGTGATGACGGATTGACGGCTGAGATGGGAGCTGGTTTCAATGCGATGAATGATTTGGTTGTTTTGCAGTGAGTAATCTTAGAGTTGGTTTAATTGACTAAACAAAGGGGAACCTTTATTCTCTCATAATTCACAGGACTGCTCAAGGACTCTGCGCCTATTTAATGAAGCAATATCCGGATAAGCTGATGCACTCCAGTCGAGGCATCGTCATTGGCTACGATGCTCGTCAGAACAGCAAAAGATTCGCGGATTTGACAGCCACCGTGTTCCTCAACAACAATTTTCGAGTTTATCTCTTTCAGCGTTTCGTTCCCACTCCATTTGTACCATACACGATACTGAGACTCAACTGTCTAGCCGGAGTCATGGTGACTGCCTCGCACAATCCCAAACAGGACAATGGCTACAAGGTTTATTGGACAAATGGCGCCCAAATTACGAAGTCACATGAGAATGGAATCTATCAGGCAATCTTGGAGAATTTGGAGCCCCAAGAGTGTTCCTGGAATGTGGATACACTGCAAGATAACAAAATGTTGTTCGATCCGTATAATAATGTTGTTCCCGCGTATTTCGAATCCCTAAAGCGGGAATTCCCATGTCAACTGCTGGTTGACAATTGCGAATGTCCTGTGAGTTTTACGTATACGGCCATGCATGGAGTTGGTTATGCATATGTCGACATGGCATTCCCCAAGCTGAATCTCGAGGAAGTCATACCTGTGGCGGAACAGGTTGAACCCGATCCCGAGTTCCCCACTGTGCCCAGTCCAGACCCCGAGGAGGGCAAATCAGCGCTGAAGATGTGCCTGGAAACGGCGACGTCCAATGAAAGTGACATCGTGTTGGCCAACGATCCAGATGCAGATCGTCTGGCAGTTGGCGAGCTGGCAGACGAGGGAGAGTATAAACTATTTACGGGCAATGAACTGGGAACACTTTTAGGTTGGTGGGCACTAGAGCTCTACAGGATGAATACAAAGAAGCCAGACTTAGCCAAGTGTTCGATGATCTCCAGCATGGTCAGCTCAAAGATATTGAAGTCTATGGCGGCCATTGAGGGATTCACTTTCCAAGAAACGATGACGGGATTCAAGTCGATTGCGGACAAGGTGGCCGAAGAGCAGAAAGCTGGCAAGAAAGTCCTGTTTGCCTTCGAGGAGTCCATCGGCTACATGATGTCCTCCAAAGTGCCTGATAAGGATGGCATTAGTGCTGCCGTCCATGTGGGAACTATGGCAAGTTATTTGAGGTGTAAGAAGTGCATGTCCTTGCAGGAGAAACTACGAGATATATACGAGAAGTACGGATTCCACTCCAGCGTCGTGTCGTATGTGATTTGTAATGATGTGTGCCTGATTCAGAATATCTTCCATCGGCTTCGCAACTTCGGAGGTGGCCAGAAGGACACTTATCCCAAGAGTATCCTGTGTGGTGAATTTGAGATTGAACATGTGCGGGATTTGACCACAGGATACGATAGCAGCAAGTCCGGAAAGAAGGCCGTATATACAGTTAGTGAAGGCACTCAGATGATCACCTTCACCTTCAAGAATGGTTTTGTAATCACTCTCCGCTCCAGCGGCACAGAGCCCAAGATGAAGTACTACGCCGAGATGTGCGGCAAACCGGAGGACAAGCGTTGGGACGAACTGGAGAAGACAACCCGACGGATGGTCGAGGCAGCTGTCAATGAATTCTACGAGCCCGAGAAGAACTGTCTGAAACTCAAGGCGAAAGAATGATTACAAATAAGAAAATCATTTCAGAGTCTCGTATAAATTTCCAGCTTTGTATAAAATCTAAGAGTATGCCTTTGGGAAAGATGTTAAGATGGGAGTAGATTAGTTAAGAATTATGTTGTTAAAGTAAATCTGTAAAAGAAGTAATAATTTATTTAGTTTAATAAATATAAAAGTGTTTATTCATTATATCATGATGGGTTTTATTTATATATTTACTTATTTGTTTGTCAATCAAAAGTCAGCCGGCACCACAATATAAATAAAAATTTAAATTTAAATAAATTTATCAAAATAAACCAAGTTAAAAAATAGAAAATTGTGTAAATTGTCTAAGTTCTAAAATTGGCCCAAATATATAGTAATCATTTTCATTCAACATAGTAGCTGTCTTTTTAATGACATTTTTAAATTTCAAAATTGTACTCAAATTAAGAGAAGAAAAAGAAGAATTGGAGAATGTCTGTGAAACTATTCCGCAAGTGTCCTGGGATGCTGAAACAGGCGACTTTCGCTCGGGAACAGTTCCCTCTGCGCCAGCATCAGAGGCACTTCCTCATACCACCCAAGGGGGAGGAGGGTGCAGGGTGCAATGTGAGGGTGGTGAACAGTGCGTTTGCACCACAGCTCATCTACAAGTATAATCCCCTGAAGTATTACCTGAGCAAGCTGCGAATGCTGAAGCTGAGATGGACATGGGATCCCAACTTCAAGGAGCATGACTTTCTGGAGGAGTCCAAGCATGTGGCCGTGTCCTTGACGGACAATCTGCGTTTGCGCGATATGGAGAACATGAATCACTTCTCGACCTCAAATGTTTATTACCAGATGGCCAATGAGAGCATCAATTTCCCCCATGATTCCTGTGTGGAACTGCTGCGATTTCGCAAACAGGACATTCGCCAAGTGGTGCCCATCAATGTGCATCTCCAGACGATTCTGGGACTGAAGTATGCCATCATCGATGTGGTCATGGTGGGTTTGCGTCATGTGGCCGATTGTGAGACGGATGCGGATCTGGCAACGATGAAAAAAGCGCTTGTTGAAATGCAACCGGAACTTAGAGAACACTTGGAGGATCCCAGCTCTCAGTTGCCGTATGTGTTCATTGAGCTTTTCTTGCGATTCAGACGCAACTATTCCAATGCTGACCAAATTTCTGGACAGGAATTGGCAAACCACACAAACCGTTGGCTCGTTTCTGTCTATAAGATCTGCAGATTCAATGTTTTTACCGTGCCACCAGCAACATAAACATGTCATCAATTTCTCTACTTTAAATAAAATATATTATAAATTATGTAATAAATATTTAATTATTTATATACTTAAAAATGTTGCCGCGTTCACCAGAACTAATCGATCAGTAATCATGTATTTTGTTTGTTCGATAACAAAGCATCACAATCACAGAATTTCAGCGTACTATTTTGGTGATGAATTTTCAGTCATCATAAATCACAAAATTTGAAATCATGATTGCATTTCACCAGAATAATCATGCAAATTTCATCGATTTTCTGTTGTCGATTTGTTCTGGTGAACACGGCCAATGTTATTATTAAATTGCAGCTAATTATCGATATTGAACTACTTGCGCTGAGCTAGTTCACACTAGTGATGTAAGTCTTGGCTAGTGATGTAAATTTGAGTGGAAACATCGATGTCGATGCTCATCGATGTTTTCAAAATTTAACATCGATGTTAGTTGATACATCGGGTCGAAACATCGATGCATCGATGTATGTCTAATGTTTGAAAGCCATACTATTTTTAGAAGAAAACTAGAGTTTCTTAGATTAATGAAGCTCATTTTCTCTTAAAAACGTATGCTTTCATAGCAGTTTTAAAGTTTTAAACAGTTTTTATCTTAAAAGTATAAGCACAAACTACAAGAGGTCTTTCTGATGAGAACTTTGATAAGACATATGTAAGCCTTCTTGTAGCTATAGTATCTCTGACCAATTTACTCACTGAGGCATAGCAAACACTGCCCAAATTACTACAAACTCATTGTCAGAGCGGCGAAAATGGCGTGATGAAAGTGCGGCAGCCGATGTTTTGCAAAACATCGATGCATCGCCATGCAACATCGATAAGTCGACATCAACAAAAACATCGGAAAACATCGAGAAACATCGCTGAAGAAACATCGATGCTCGATGCATCGATGTTTTTTTACATCACTAGTCTTGGCCGAACATCGATTCATCGATTTTTTAAAGTTTTACAGCACTGCTTCAAATAATCAAAGCAACTCTGCGTGTTTTAAATCTTAATTTTATGTGTCAAATTGTGATCCAATTCGAAATTCGCATTTTATAAAGGTAATAATAAATATTAAAATATTTAAAATATAAAATTAAAATATTATTGCAGCATGTATCCCACGGGCTCTAAGCGTTCCAAATCCACGCCGGAAATCAACGCCTGCAAAGCGATAATGCGGCATCTATTCTCGAAGAAATACAAAAGCTTCGCTTGGGTGTTTTATCATCCCATAGATGCCAATTTTCTGGGCCTATATGATTACCACGATGTTGTTAAAGAGCCCATGGATCTGTCGACTATCAAGCACCGTCTGCACTCCAACTTTTATTTAAATGCCACTGATTTTGCTCGAGATGTGCGCTTGATATTCTACAACACATATTTGTACACAAGTCCTGGCCATCTGTGCTACGATATGGCCAAGAATTTGCAAGAGATTTTCGAGAGTATGTACGCTGAGGTGCCGCTGCACTGTTCG
Organism: Drosophila subquinaria; assembly: GCA_037043405.1. Lineage (NCBI taxonomy): Eukaryota > Metazoa > Arthropoda > Insecta > Diptera > Drosophilidae > Drosophila > Drosophila subquinaria. Next base: position 158,006 of record JBAMBL010002607.1, read on the forward strand.
AACGGCGAGGCACCCGTGTGGTCGGACTCCTCGTCCGAGTTGGATGTGGAGGCGCCATGGAACCACAACCACAACAACAACACCAACTGGAACTACAATAATAACAACAACTTCCATAGCAGCACCCCATATGCTCAGTCCATGGACAGCAATTTGAATCGAATGATGAATGAGCCACAAGTGATTCATCAGCATCAGATGAAAGCACCAGCTGAGGTTTCCAAGGGCACTGCACAGTTGCCGATTTCCGCCGAAGAGGATTTGGACTTGCACATCAGGGTGCAACAGTTGGATGGCGTAATGCTGCTCAACGTCATCCACATGATACACCAACTGGAGGGCCTCAACTTCGGCTATCCCAACAAGGAGCTCGAGTTCGATGTGCGCAGCCTCAAGCCGCACACAAAGCGCTCCATTCTGGCCTACATGGCCAGCAAAGGCGTAACCGGCAAGCGGGTCTCTCGACTGAAGAACCCATACAACTAGGAAACTCATGCTATAAAATCCTATTGCAAAACAAATTTTAGAAACAATGATTTAAACCCCTTTTCCCCAATATACATATTATATATCTCTTGCTTCTTCTGTTAATTTATTTAATGCTTTATTGCAAAATACGGTAAAACAATTGTGGAGATTACTTTGTTTTTAAATTCCATTTAAAATTATTTAATTCAGTTATTTTTTACCATCCAGCAAATAAACAAACAGTTTAATTTCTATATTTATTTTATCAATATTTGATCAATAAATTATTTTTTAAGTGTGTCTACATTTGATTTTTATATCAATCTTATCTTATTTCAAAATGTTTGAATTCATGTTTATTTGAGGCTACAATAAATATATTCAGTTTCTAATTTTTAATTTTATTTTTTATTTATCTATTTACTATTACAATTTCAAACAAAACAAAAAATATGGATTATTAAATTTTATTTGCCTTTTTGCTGTTCCCTGTAGTTGTCGCGGAACTGTCGGATGTTCCTGAACTCGCCATTCCACACACGATTTCGCATAATGTCCCGGGTATTGGCGGACATATAGGCGTAGAAGACTTTTCGTGGTGGTCCTCCAGGACAGAGATAGTTGCCCATGGCATACCAACAGGCCCTTGTGTGATTCATGTAGATGTCGTTGAGCTTCTGATAGTACGCCGATCTCACCTTGTCGCCCTTGGGAAAGAAGATAATACCATGAGAATGAACATAAGTGATGTAAATCTAAAAAACTTGTTAAGGAGTAGATATGGATAAATAGCAAACTCTTAAATTTCCTAAACTAACAAAAACCTCAGATGCAGAATTAATCACGAGGTTAAATTATGCTGAAAATTACATTGCTTATCAAAATCGGTTTAGATTTTACAAAGTTATGGGAAAGCAAATTTTTCAAAAATATGTTTAGAGTAGTGGTAAAAATTCAAGCAGTGAATCAAGATTAAAATCGTACTAAAAAAGAAACAAGCTGACGATATATCACCAAATACTTCCGAAATATCTATTTGGTAAAATTGTGGATTGATAATCAGATCAACTTCAAACTTTGCTATAACTGATTCAATTTCCAATCAAATTTTAGTAAGTTGTCGATTTTTCATAACAATGCATTCAATTAACTTGAATGATTGTCCAAAAATGAATCGAGTTAAGCTATTCGAAAATTGCTTGTGCGAAAATCGAGCTGTCGATATTTCGATACATTTTCACATCGATCTAATAATCGATTTAGATAGTAAACTACTTACAAGAGCTTTCGCCGCCTTCGCATAGTTGTAGTTCTCCTTCTCCAGGGGCAACTGGTCCATGCCCATCAAGTCGGCAGCTGGTGGACGTCCCTGCAGCAGGGTAATCATCTCGAATATCTTTACCGACTCCTGGATGCTCTTTTGAACCTCCGCTTCGGTGTATTGTTTGCCATAGCGTCGCTTGATCCACTCCTGGAGCACGGGCAGCTTGTGGGCATTGGGCAGGGAGGCGAGGACATATCGTTGGTTCTTTCGCAGCTCCCTCATGCCGTCCTGGAGCATTTTGTTCATCAGCTCGGCGTCATCGGGATCGAACTTTTCGGCATCGTATTTAAGCTCGGATGTGACCGTTGTTTTGGCAGCTTTGGCGGCCTCGGCGCGTTCAACCTCAGCGCGTTTCACACTGACGCCCTTCATCCAGATCTCCTTGGCACAACGCACCACGGCATCCACGATGTCCGCCTTGCGATCCTCGTGGCTGTGGGTGCTGTGATCACTCGTGTCGCCGGTGGATGAACAACTGCCGGTGAGTCGACACCCGCTGACCTCCGTTGCCAGCTTATCGACATCATCTTCGGATGTGTCCCGAGACCGGTTTTCACACGGGATTTCGGGAGGGCCGTCTTCTTTCAACGCCTTCACAAAGGCCTTGGCAATTACCCGATTGACATCGTAGGGCTTTTCCTGGCCCGACTTGAAAATGCGCTTGTACTTGAATATATAGGGCTTGTGTTCCGTGGGCGCCTTGAAGAATGTCTTCTTGGTCTGTTTGCCCTGAAATTTAACCTCGACGGGAGTATCCTTTCGATTCTTGCGCAGCTGCTTCAGCTTGCGATCATCCAATAGGAATGATATGCGCTGTTGAGTCTTCTTTGTAGTTTGGCACTGCGGATCCTTGGGATCGGGAATCATTAGATTGATTTCTTGTGATTTTTGACACGGCACCAAATCCCCCTCGAAGTTAACGGACTCTCGACGCAATCCTCCTCCAGTAAGTCGGACACCCATGCACTTGTTAACCGCATCGATGTTGGCCAAATTAAGGGAGTCGGAGACCAAGGCTCGACCCTCCTTATCCTGAAACTTCGGCACGGGCAGAGACACGCTCGTCTCCTGGCATAGGACACAGTCGGCCTTGGAGATGGTGTGAACCGTTGTGTGATCCATTTTCTGAGCATAGCGTTTCATACAAACATCAATATCATGCTCGAGCTGGGCGAGAATTCGTCGTTGTCGCAGTTTGCGATAGGGCATCGTGACATCCAGCAGCTCCATCACCCGATCCCTGGCCAGCACAATCAGCTCGTCCTTGACGAGCTCCGTTTCGCCCACCATGAACTGGTGATAGGCGCACATCAGAGGCTCATCCGAGAAGGATTGTCTGGCCCTCTCCAAGGCCACCGCAGCTCGACGACTAACTCTGGCCCTGCTCTCCAGCAGCTTCATGTGATTCAGATGATTGAAGTACTTGTCTACGGCCTCACCCACGGTACTCTTGACCAGACGGCCAACGGGATTCAAGTTGTAATCACTGAACCAGGGCGGTTCAGTTGGACTGCCGTATTGCGGTGGCTGATCCAATGTCCAGAATGGAAAGCTCGCAATGTGATTCGGGGGTTTGCTCGTGTACTTCACCACAATTTCCTTGGGACGCGGCTGGCGTTGAAAGTAAGGAAGCTTCTTGGATTTCTTAGCGCTGTTTGATGATGGCGACACTTGTGGCTTCGATGTCTTCTGCTGATGCAGTTCATTCCGCTGCTGACGCTTCAGGTCCAATTCACTTAGTTGGGGCGGTGGCAAAATCCGGTCCAATTCACGCAGAGTTGGCAGCAAATCTATTTTGGCCATGGCTATCATGAGCAGCTTCTCATTGGTGGTATATTCGCCCTCCTTCCGTTCACTGATGTAGTAGCCCTCGAGTATGAAGAAGAGGAAGGCCAAGTCATTGCCACGACTCAACTGCACCATTGTTCGAATCTTCTTCTTGCTGATTAAGGGACTCAAACCCAGACGACACAAGCACTTCTCAATCCGAAAACTTGTGCCCTGCTCAAAGTCATCGCGTAGATCATCGGTCAACTCCTTGATGGCCCTTTCCTGGTAATCCGATAGTCCCAAATACCATTTGGGAACGTCGAGTGTCTTTTGGAACTCATCCAACTTATGCTGAAAGTCAAGCTGGCCCATTTTGTATTAAACTTTTACGCATAATTTGGAAATACACAAATTTTCTATATTTTGTCCTTGATCAGTTAGTTAATCATACTACAACTTTAATCAGATTGAATCTTTTGTGCACTAAAATTTAAATGAAAGCTAACTAGACATTTATTTAAGTACTTAAAATATTTGAGACCAAGGCTACTCGATTTCACTTAAAAATCTGTCACGCTTTAATGTCATTTTGAATTTTCATTTTTAAAAAAAATATGTTTGTTGGGCATCAAGTTCTAGCTCTGAGTTTTAAATGGTGTTTCTAGTGCGCCAATTAAAATTTAATAAATTAAATTGTTTCTGTCGCCCGTGAATTATCATAATGTCGAAGCCGTGTCCGAAGTGCAAAAAATGTTTCAAGACTTCTCCCAATACTTGTCATCCCTGTGGAATTTCGAACCGCAATTCGTTCGATCAGCACGAAGAATGTTTTGGCGGTATTTACAGCCTTAAGTTTGTCAAAGGTGTTGCCACACTATGCCATGTACCACCAAACATTTTAAACCTTCTTAAAAACCGTGATTGTGCCTGCTGCAATTCCAAAATTAAAAAAACTCCTCCAGAAAAATTGATAGAAGACAAGACAACGCAATTTCCAGAAGATAGACGAGAATTCAATATTCATGAGACGGAGACGGTTGAGGAGGAATTAACTAAACCCACTGGCGAAAAGGAAATCAAGGTAACGAAAACAGAATCAATTACCAAATTTACACCAGACGGTAAAATTACAAAAATTGAATCGATTACTAAATTTATAAATACTGAAGCTCCAAAAGCCGAAAAGAACAAAATATCGAAGAGAAGTTCGTCGTCAGCATCATCCAAGGATGATAGTCAAAAGAAAACGAAAATCAACGATCTGGAATCTGGAAAGCCCGTGAAGTCAATTAATTCAGGAAAACGACAAAGTGAAAAGCCGCGAGAAAGCGAGAGTTCGGTGATTCTTAAGAATATCAACTTGAAACTGAAACCTCCTGACAGAGGACATGGAGGAGCCTCTTCAGCATCGGACTCTAAAATGTCAGAGGTAGAACAACTATCGAGTGAAGAGAAGCTCGAGACTCTTGTTTCAATTACGAAATCTGACTCGATCGAGGCAGAAGATCAAGTAAAGAGACTATATGGAAATAACTTAGATGTATCAAAATCTGAACATGTCCAGGGAGTGTACGAAAAAAGTTCAGCCATATCAAAATCAGAACAAATATCAAATGAACAAGTAAAGAGAGGGTCTGGAAAAATTTCACCTTTAACAAAATATAAACAAGAATCAAAAGAACAAGTAAAGAAAGTATCTGAAAGAAGTTCAGTTATAACAAAATCTGAAAAAGAATCAAAAGAAGAAGTAAAGAGAGGTTCTGGAAAAATTTCACCTACAACAAAATCTAAACAAGAATCAAAAGAACAAGTAAAGAAAGTGTCTGAAAATAATTCAGCTGTAACAAAATCTGAAACTGAAGCAGAAGATCAAGGCAAAACGGTGTCTGGAAAAAATTCAGCTATAACAAAGTCAGAACGAGAAGCAAAAGATCAAGAAAATATATTATCTGCAGGAAATTTATCCGAGACGAGATCTGAGCAAGTATTAAACGAACAAAAAAGTTTGCCTGAAATAAATGCACCGCCAACAAAATCTGAGCACAACGCAAAAGATCAAGGAAACAGTTTGTCCGAAAGAAGTTCGCCTATGAAGAAAATTAAAAGTAATTCCCCTAAAATGGACGAAGGTAAAAAAATCCGCAAACGTGAACGTACAAAACGTGTAGAAGTTGTTGGAGGAGAGTTGCGTAAATCAGATTTCAAGAAAGAAGAGCTGCAAGAATTGGATGATAATCCAGTCTCAAGTAACCAACAATCCTCTTTAGAAAATTCAGATGATAAAAATGTGAAGGAAACTGTCGGTGTAACAAGGACGCATACTCGGGAAAAGAAGGCGGAGGTACAAAGTAATCTAGATGGGACAATTAAATCGGTGTATACGATTCATTCCTTTTCGCTTGAAGAGGAAGAGATAGAGGAGAATAAGATACCAGAGGTGGAAATGGAAACAAAATCACCCGAACCAGAGGTTGAGATGGAAACGAAATCACCAGAACCAGAGATTGACATGAAAAAAAAATCACCCGAGCCAAAAAGAAAGTCGATCAAACCAGCGAAGAAAAAGGCGCCTATAATTGAAACAGTCGATCAGAGCAGCTGCAACTGCTGCAGATTGTCACCATGTCCGATTCCATATAAAATGCCATGTTCCCACATGTATCCCACTCGCTATACATGTGGTCGCAAGACATTTTTCTGTTATCCCACAGGTGCTGACTGCAATGTGCCCTGCTGTTACCGCAATCCTCCTCCTCCTCCTCCGCCTCACAATTCACGGCATCCTTACTAACAATTCAATAATAGGTCTTTAGTTAAATAGCCCAATTAAGTATAACAATAAATAAATGCCCAACAACATTGATTATTTGGCTTGCTGAGAATCATTTCATTTCATGTGGATTAGCACTTATATTGTCCTATTTTCCTTAAAATAATTTGCGGACAACAAAACCAGATCGTTAATGTTTCAGGCGATTAGCAAGGCCATTAACTCTGTCTCCTGCACTTTCCAAATTAAATGCAATTTAGGCCTTAAGCTAAATTAATGCAGCAATTGCCATTGTGTTAATGCAAGAACCAAGGCTTATTCCGACGCATAAATAGTTCTTGGCTTGGACCAAAATCCAAGTGCTTTGCTTGTCTGTCTGTTTGTTAAGTTTAGCCAAAAGCTTTCACTTCTGGCAATAAAGATTACATGTACTGAAATCTAGTACAATATAAGTCCAAGTAAGCTCACATTGAGATTATTATATTTTGGCTCAAACAGGGGCAGAGTTCATGAAAAGAAGATGTGAGAGGAAATGCTTAATAGGTTCCAAGAAATTGCCGAATATATAAATAAAATTAAACTTATATTTTAGAATACAGCCAATTTATAGTGCTGATCAGAGATATGAATGTGGAGAAATGTCAGCCAGAAATTTTGGCCAAATTATGATAACCGGAAAAGTGACAAACTAGTTTCTTCAAAATCACATACAACTCGATTTCTTAGGTGAATTATCAATGCATACAAATTTTGAAAATGTTTGTGTCATCATTTGAAACTAATTAACTGACCAAATATGACCAAGTTTACCAAATGATATAACTCCTAACGAATATTCGTTTTTATTCAGATGGGGAGCACAAAAATAAGCTGTCCCCAAGGTAATGCTGGAAATTGGCTTGAGTTCAGGAGTGTTGTCATTGAGTGGTCAATGCAATGCAAACTGTGAATTCCGAGTGCTGTCTGCAAATGCAAATCAAACTCATATCTAGGGGCAAAAGCGGCAGGTACAAGCTCAAACTGTACTGGTGTACTGGTTGTGGCCTATTTCCGAGTTTTGTCATTGGGAAATTGAATATTTTATTTACGGATATTAAATGCCTTATATCATTTGCTTTTACCCAGTTGCCAGTGGCCAGTTCTCGACTCTCAGTTGTCGGTTGTCAGTTGTAGGCATAAACAGTGTCGATACCGAATTTTCCCTGCGGACTTCCGAAAGTTTATAACAAATATGCAGTCAACATATTTTGTGATTTAATTTTTCTTTTTTTTTTTTTGGCTACTTCGATTGGCCTCTTGGAATAATTTAGACATTTTTACGTTGAGCGTTCAAAGAGCCAAAACTAATCTAACGGACAACAGGGCGAACGGAAGTTCACATTTGGCCACTGAGTGTGTTTACCCTCCTCCTACTTCTTCTCCTCCTCCCTTTATATATGTCTACATATACTATATAGTTACTTAGCAGGCAGCTGGCACTGTTGTTGCTTTGTGATTTTATTTCGTTTCATGTTTTATTCACCACTTCCGGCGGAAATAGACACACAAGCCTGCTCACACTAAGTAGTAGTAGGAAGGGGGAGAAGTGAGCAGAAGCTGCCCATATGAGAGAACATGCTCCAAATTTTGGCAACTCGATGGGCGACTGGCAAACATTTGTTTTGCCCAACAAAGTAGAAACTGTTTTCGCAAACAAATCCCACATAAATGCTCAATTTATAACAAACCGGAAGTTAAACTTAATCAAGCGTACTTTTTGGCTTATTGTTTAGTCTGTGCTCGCTCTATCTCACTCGCTCCATCTCTTTCACTTTTTCTCTCTCTTTTTTCTGCCTATCTGCTTTTCCGTATTTACTTAACATATTTTATTGCGATACTTTTTCCTGCTCTCTGATGGTCGATGTCGCTCTGGGTGAGATTACACGAGGATTTGTTTGGCATTTCAGCTGTGATTTCAGCAAAATATTTTCATTTTTCGTAGAGACTTTTAGTTTTGAGCCAATGCCGTATTTGATCGCTCTCATGTTAGTTTATGCATTTATTTATGTTTGTACTCAAACAAACTCTGACTCCTCTCCTTTGTACAGTCAGATACATATTTCGTATGTATTTTTATAGCTCTTCGTTTATGTGATAAATTGTGCAGGATTCAAATATGACAGTCAACATTTATTTTGTGTTCTTTATATGGCATTACTTTTATTTTCAAAGTATCAGGGCATAACTCTATGAATATGTATGTAAAATATTTCTGACTGTATAAGGTATCATCCAGTGTTGGGTCTACTTACATTTTTATTTTAAAATGTAGTTGTTTTTATTTTAAGATACAATGTAATTTCATCGGCATTGAAACAGTAGGGCTTAGCAGTGCTTTTTTTGGTATATTTTAAAAAATATTTAAAAAGGATTTACTTCCAAATATGTATTTAAATATCAATGCTCTTTTTTTATTCATATTATTTTATTCATAAAGACAAATTGTCATTACTTATACTTATACTTTTTAAATTATAAATTTAAATTATTAAATTAACAATAATTTTTCATGAACAATACTTAATTAAATGCTAGTAAATTGAAAATAAGTGAGTTAGCTAGATTTAATATATGTCTTTGCTGATTAGAGGGTATTTTGAACTCGTGCACAGTCAGTTGACTCAATTAAATGACTCTCTTATCTGGAATAGTGTTAAAGCATTGGCAACACCATTGGTAACTGTGCTATCTTCATAATGCTTTGAGCCAGATGCTAAATTGCTAAAATTAGAAATTGCCACGCAATGAAAAGTATTGGATTAGTATGAGTGTGTGTGTGAGTGTGCGAGAGTGTGTGTGTGTGCTGGTTTTTAGCTTGAATGCATATGACAAGACGTGACGGGCCATTGGCAACGCCTGTTAGCCAAGCAGCCAAACCATCACCATCACCAGCAGCAGCAACAACAACAACAAAAGCAACAGCAACAACAATTGAAAGTGCGCTCTTATTGTTGGCCAAAAAGCGTCAAAAGGCCGCACAAGGCACGCGCGGTTCGAAAAACCACGGGCGGTCTTTTGTTGTCCATGGAACCGATCCACCGACCATGCTCGACTGAGGATACTGAGGACTGAGAGAGAGAGTCCAACAAAAAGCGGTAATGACCACAAGAGCTGCTAATGTGGCTGACAGCGCTTCTGTTGAAGGCCACTGAATCGGCATCGATGTCTCTGATGTCTGTGATGTCTGGCTTCGCATTTTACGAGTATCTGCCAACGTTGCCAGGGATTTGCATTTGGTTTTTGGATGTGGATATGGCTGTGGATGTTGGAGCTTTGTTTTCTCACCAGTCGCGATTGCAACTAATTTGCTCACAAAGCGTAGCATTTGCTCGGTCAAGAGCCTTTGTCCATGTGGACAGTGTGTGTGGATAGTGTGTGGTCAGGGCAGCAGCCTGTTTCGCATGCGTCACTAATCAACTTTTTATGCCAATGCACATTACACACATGCCAAAGTGAACCTCTGACAATTACGTAAGCCCAGCACTGAATTCATATCATCAGATGCATAACTTCTTAATTTATATCAACAATTATCTAGCCTAGAATATGTACACAGAAAAAAAATTCATTTTAAAGTTCTAGTTTAAAACTCTAGATTTTTAAAGAATGTATTTTTTAAACTCATCATAAGAAGAGTCAAAAAAAAAACAACCTAAAACCGATGCTTCAAATATTTGAGGGGATGGAATTAAGTGTTATATAAATAATAGGTGAACAATTTAACAAATTTCAAAACTTTTGACAGCGTTTAAAATTGATGTTGTACCTGAATCCCGGATTTTTTCTGTGTAGACAGTTGTTAAATTTTATACGCGTCCAAAGGAGAAGATTTGATTCTTAACTGCCACAATTATTATCAAAGTGAAGCTAATAAAGCGACAACCATCTTCGTAAGGCAGTTGTTACTGTCAATCACTAAGAAATTGCCAGCAAATGGCATTATAAAAATCAATTGGGCGTTAACTTGCAATTTCTTGTTAACGAAACGTAAACTTCGAAGTTGTAGGTATACACTTATACACTTATATCTATTGGTATCACATATTGCAAAATTACAGAAACAGACTGGAGTCGACTGGCTTTTCCTGTTCATCTTCTAATTGTGTTTGCCGCTATCAGTTGAAGTAAAAAGGCAAATCTCATCTATGTATATTTTATCGTTGTATAATTAAATAACGTGTTTTTCCACTGCGCTCGTCTCATTTTAAATGCTATCTCACCTGAGACCAATTGGGAACGTACATACATATAAGCCTCAAGTCAATGTTATCGACAAAAAAATACCCTGCAAAAGACAATGGACATATTTTGTTATAGGTAACAATATTAGTTCTTTATGAACACATTTTATACCTGAGACTTTTTTTGATACTCTTAACTCGGGGGTATAATTACTGAGAGGAAAAATCTGTACAGTTTCAAGATGTAATTTAAAAAGTAAATTTTTTACAATTATTTTTGTAAAAATATAACGAATGTAGCTGCAGGGTATAACTTACAATTTACATAAAAAAATTTGAATTAATTGCATTATGCGGCGTTGCAGAGGGCGTTTCACATACATACATGTAAATGTCTAGGCCACACTTATACCATACATACATATTTCAAAGGCTTTAATGAACCAAAAATGTTGCAATTAATTGACTTTCCGGCTCAATTTAATTAATTTTGATCATTTTTTGTGAAGAATAAAACGAAAAAGTTTTAGCTGTAGCGCATAAATTAGGTGTATTTGGTTGTTAACTAATAGCCGCGAATTAATCAAAGTGTGTGAAAATAACCAATTGAGCTTGTTTCAAAATGTTTCTTTATCGCTCTTAATTTTGTCTGGTAATCGGTTTACCGGTTCATTAAATTTATATGTATTTCGATAGTATTGATTTTTTAAAAATATATTTTATATTAGTTTCATTAAATAAATTTCACTAAGTTCATGTACTCCCATCAAAAATTTGACACAATTGTTGATTACGGTAACTTGGAACAAACAATTTTGGAAGAATTTAATTAAATTTGAATGCAGAATGAATTTAGAGGCAAAATATGATTATAAAGACATTTCAAAAATCGGATTCGATTTTGCAAAGTTTTGAAACTTTGATGTGTTTAATAAAAATTAATTAAATTAAATTAATCTTAATATAATATAAATAAATATAAACACATCAAGTGCCTTGGATTGAATATTTCAATATTGTTCACTTCCAGTCCTCCCCCCCTTTCTCTACATCAAGGTCACGTGTCCTTCGAGCTGTACTTTGTTTGAGTTTTTTTTGTGAAATTCGCTTTGTACGAGCCGCTTAGAAAAGTGTCAGGCAAAGTGAGATCCTTGTTTGCACATTTTTAATTGTACTGCCGACAGGTGGAAAGGTTCTGCTGTTCACTTGACCCACAAAGACAACGGTGGGTGAGGTGGGCGACGGATGAGGGGCGTGGTCTGTGGAACGCCTGCGCTTTCTTGGCTCATAGAGAAAAGAAAACAACTTTGCAGCTCGACGGGGAACATTACGACTAAATGTAAACAGCTTAATTAAAAAATGAAACTCCTCTCGCTGTGCGTCACGTGTTTGAAACCACATGCATTTTGCAACATAACCTCAAAGTGCAGCCATGTGTGTGGGTGTGAGTGTGTGTATGTGTATGCGTGTGACACGGTATGACGCCCACGTGACCGTCGCTCTTTATTTGCTTAAATGCACAAAATTGCTTTTAATTTAATTTTTCGTCTTTTTGCACTCCTTTTTCTCCTTTTCTCCCTCTCGCTCTCACTCTGTCACTCATTTCCCCTCACTCTCCCGCTCTCTTCTTTCACTTTGCTGCCGCTCCTAATTAAAATGAAAGTAATTTTTCATCAGGCAACGTTCATATACATTTTCTTTTGGTCGTATACGAGTGTTCATTAAAAATTATATTCTAACGTCTCGCCTTGCATTTTCTGATATTAAAGAAAATGTGCTGCAGTCAAGATGGTGTCCGATTAAAAGATACCCTGTAAACGTTTTTATTTTTTTTGATTAATAAATATGTAAATAAACTGTCTGTTACATTCCTATCCCAAAAAAAATTGAAGTAAATAAAAAATTCAAATAATTTGTGCATGCAAATGTATTTCTTTATGCTCCTTAAATTTAAATTTCTTGCTCCCAAATACTTTTGCTGAGTACTCTCCTCGGCTCGTTCTTCCTCATCGTCAGCTGTTCATCGAGTGTTTATTTTTTTTCCACTCCAGTCAAACTTTTCTTTTAAATATTTTCCATACTTACCCCAAGAGCTGCAAAAGTTTCATGCACACGCATCTGCATGACGCTTCAAGAAGTTTACGGCTGAAGGAGGAAGGAGATGAGGAGAGTTTTTCTTGAAGGACTCTTCATATGCAAGCGATTCAGGCCAGAACTGAAGCCACATCAATGGGATGTAATTATAAAGTTTAATTGTTGCAACTTTGCTTTTAAACCGAAGAAATATTATCTTTAAAAATACTTATTGGTTCATTGCAAAGCAATTTAATCGCTTTATGTATTTTAAGGCTTTTTAAATGTCACATTTATCAATATTCCATTATAGAAAAGAACACTAATCTATAAATATAAAACTGAAAAGTCTTTTTAGTGTGTGAATATTTAATTTAAATACTTATATTTTTGTGAAATAAATATTGTTTTTATAGTTCGTTTACTTGTTTTGATATTCAATTGCTTTCATTTAGTGCAGTCGAGTCATCATTATTTTTATTCAACTGTTTCTTTAAATGGAATACGCAGTTAAGAGACTTATGTAAATACATATGCACATATGTAAGTACATAATCACACCTCGAGTTAACTCTTAGATGCATTGAATTTTGCCCAATTTGCAGAGCAAATTGTTTATTTCATAGCTTCAAATTTACTTTATCAATTTAAATTGAATTGAGTTTCATACACATATGCATTTATTTTTACCTTTACACTCTTAAGAAATTAATTTTAGCAATTTCAGCAAAAGCAAAGAAAGGAAATTGCATTGTGTTCAGGAAGTGCATAAATATTTCATGGCAACATATGGATAACTATTTGGCTTAAAGTAAATATCTTTTGGGATTAGATGTACTTACATGTTGGAGTCTTTTACTGTCCTTTTTTCATATGCATAGTAAAACAGTGCAATTGGTTTCAATATTAAATGGCATACAAGCTGGATTAAGAAAACTAATATGAGCAAACTTTGTTTTTTCCTTGAAAATAAAATATAAATTGATTTTTATGGTAAACAGACGAGAATAAACAACAGATGTTTGAGTAAACTTTATGGATAGCACACCTTGGGTTGAGTCTTGTGTTTTCAAGCCAATGGGGCGTATGAGTTGCAGTCAGTTTGAAGGCGGTTGGTTGCAGTTGTTGCCACACTTTGAAAGCCAGCGAATGTCTATTTAATAGTGTCTGCGGATGTCGATGTCGTTGTCGATGTGGATGCAGGCGGCATCTCTCTGGTAACTGGCAACGTTAGCTGACAGACTTGCCTCCACCGCAGTCACAGTCACAGCTGACATCGCTGTCTGCGGTGCGGCGACCACACCTGCAATTTGAGCTGCGTGCAAGCCGCACATGAGTCTGGGTGGTGCTGGGGGTGAAATGAAGTCATAAAGTCGGATTCCACTCGCCGATATGCTCCATGCCACGTAGCCTGAACAATGATAATGATGATGAGCATCATGATGTTAACTATTGGTCAGCAGCCAGCAGTTCTTTGGGTCTCCTTCAGTTTCCTTTACTTTGCTTTCATTTTGGCTGTTGCCAGCGCTCATTTATTTTCCAGCAGCTGCTAAACTTTTTGACCATAGCTGACACTTTCATGAAACAATTTAAAAAGTCATTGTCATCAGCAGACGCATGCTCCTAGTCCGAGTCCGACACGGAGTCTGAGTCCTGCAGCAAGTATCCTGTCAATGGCGTCGTTTGTTTTGTTGCCCATTACGGCGGTCAGTGTCCTCAGTGCAAAATAGAATTGTCATTGCTTAAAATGACCAAATGTCGCTGTTAACGCAGCTCTCGCTCTCCCTTGCACATCAAATTGTTTGTTAGTGCCACGTATCGAATGTGAAGTATACGCCCCGTATGGCACCTTGCTTAAGGGTTGCTTTAACTATCGCATAGTGTTGGCAACACTCAACTTCAACTTCAACTTTGATGATGCCATCGCGAATGCCAGGAAGGTTAAGAGGGAGTTTCCTTACCAAAAAGAGTTACTTTGACAAATTGATATCCGTTGAAGCTCAGTTGCTCAGCTGCACTTATAAATGTCGTTGCGCATATAGAAAGTTCGTCAAACCGATAGATATCTTTTGTATTACAGCAAGTTTTGTTTTCTTTCTCGCCAAAAACTTCCGAGCCCTTGTTGTGGGCGGTGTGGATAGCGTGACATTGCAATTTCGAAAACAATTTGAAGTTTTTCGACACGCCCAACTTGTTGTCGCTGCTTCCTTCTCCTTCCTCCTTCTGCTCATCTTCGTCCTTGGCCAAGTGCTTTTCAGTTTTAAAACTTGACAGAGAATGATGCATGATATGAGGGTGTGTGGATTGCAGTTCGAACAAAACTCACTTAAAGAAACTTCATTTCTATAGTTCAACACTTGCAGGAATGTTGCTCCAGTAGCATTGACTTTGCCCTGGATATTCTTCCATTGAAGATACACATCCACTTTCAACTCTCAACTCTCAGTGATAGCAAGTTTATAGCCTTTGCCTTTCAGTGCTCATTAAAGCTGTTACGCAGCTTAAATTCATTATTACTTGTGCCATCTTCCGCTTCTAGATGTCAGCTGGAGGGGTAATTGCTCTGTGCAAAGCCACAAAATTTATTAAGCGTAAAATTAAAAGCATAAAATTGCATGCTTTAAATTCAAATGCAGTTGGTGTTGTGGGGGCAAAAGTGTGAGCAACCGCAGCCACAAAGTGTCGATTGTAACCATATCACACAAAGCTCCAGCAAAGGGACCCATTGAACTTCCTAGTTTCTACTTCTTCCCTCCTTCCTTGCAGGCATACTAAATTCAACTTATCGACAGGCTGCAGTGGCACGTCCTCCGATAAGTCCTCCCACCACCCAAGCTATCTATTCCCTTGGCGTCAGTTGAGAAAAATTTGCACCAGGTGATGTGTAAGATACGACGAGATATATTACCACTTGATAGGCGAAAGGACTTATAGCTTAATGTGGCCAGAGTCGGTAGTTGGGTTGAAAAATAAATGCAGTTGAAAAAGTTAAAATAAACATAACGTCCATAGATGTCCTTACACAATTGTCCACTTGTAGAGCTCCTGCTCCTGCTGCTCCAACACTCAACTATCACCAGGAGCGACCTTATCTGGGCATTAGAAATTCATGAACTATGTCGACGGCTCATCAACAGAACAACAAAGTTACCAGCGGGTAAAGGGAGAAGGAGAATGTCAAGAATAACTAAAGCAACACATCTTGCACTTTGCATTTCATATTTTTTGTTGTTGTTGCTGTTCTTCTTCTACTTCTTTTTCTGTCTGCTTTAACAGAACTTTGCTGTTTACTTGTCCGTCCAGCTGGCGCCACCTGGCGTTCGTGCATAGCACAAAGCTCATTATCGTGAGGATTATGGAACGTCATACACAGAAAAAAACAATCGGTAGTAATATCTGATTTAAGTACAATTTTTTCAATTGAATATAAGGATTTTTTCAGTAAAATCTTTTTCTTATTTTTTTTAAATTTTTTATTATAATTTAGCAATAGTGTCCCAAATACATACAATAAATATGGTAAAATCAAGAATTCTAAACTTGAATTTTACTTAGAATGATTTTTTTTCAGTGTACTCATAACTTCTCTGTCTAGCACAGAAATGCGTGCATGTTTGGCTTTTGACTCAACCAGAATGCAAGATGAACTACTGCAAAAATGCATTTATTTTTATTTTTATTTACAAGTATTTTATCTCTTCGGTTTATTTAAGTTCAACTGCAGACTTACAACTCCCGATGACGTCGTCAGTACTTGACATAGTAAAAAGAAACATTTGTCAACATATTCTACAGTTAGTTGCGAACAGACCTGTTGAAGCTCTCACTGTCATGCTGACTGCCAACATAGAACTCCGGATGATAGTTCAACATGTCCAATTTCAGAATCTTGTAGGTCGAGATCAGCCAGTGACCCGTGCGAATTGTGGCCGGAATCGAATAGTCCCTGCGAAAGCGTACAAAGAACTCGGCCAACACAATGGGATAAGGCACAAGTAATTTCCTGGTCTCAACAAATTGATCAATTAGTTGGTTCATCTCACTTATCTCCGACTCGGAGTTGAAGTCATTGGTACGGCGACAGGCACAGAAGACGACATCCACAAAGGCGAACTTGTGATCGTAGTGTGGCAGCTGTTGCACCTTCAACAGATACACCCGACGAATGTGACGCTTCTTGAAGCGTAGGAGTTTCAGTGGATAGTCCTTGGACTTGTGATTCATCACAAGATCATGCATAATCTGCTTGTAGCCCATGGGCGTGGTGCATCCTTGAATGTGCTCGCCACGCTGCTCACGTATCAACTTGGTTACGACCGCCAAGGCCTGCTTGGAGTTGTCCAAGAATTGTGTTTCGGAAAAATGCCAGTCACAAAATATCTTTAGCTTCCATAGGTTGAATTTGGCTACTGCCATTTGCCAGGGGCTGTACTGGTAGAGCAGCCAAGGTAACGATAGCTGAGAATCCTTCGACTCCTTTGAGCGCTCAACTTCCACTTGGAGATTCCATCTGGTCGGAGTCTGGTCTTGGGGGGACACAAAAGATGTGGCATTGTTACGTCGACCACGTGCCGGGTTCATACCCAGCATGCCCAGGCGACAGAGGGTATATCGTTTGGCAAGCAAACCATTAAACGGCTGTTTTACCGACATTTCTCCATAATTTAAAGAGATTTTTTTAGATTTTTATTTTGGAGTTTTTGTTGCCGAAAAGTTGAGAATCGTTTGAGTTTGTGCTTACATTTTGACATGGAAATCTTAATACATAATTTACCATGCTTCTAACTCTATCCGACGATGGAGTTCTATTGCCATTTGTTGGAGTAAATGTATTCACATATGTATGTACATTCGAAGTATGCATGATTTAACAACAATGACTTCTAATTGTGGCAACATGGAGTTAATCGACTCACCTGCTCGCTGGAAGCTGCCTTTCAGCTCCCACTGGAGTTGGAGAGAATTGGAGCATTGATTCGTATGCAAGTTGCAATTGTGCAATTATCGAAGGTATTAGCAAATGCGAAACATTTGTTACGCCCTTTGATGTCTCTTCTCTTCCCTTCTTCTTCCTCCTTTCCTGCTTTAAATTGTGCTTGCATTTCATGTAACATTAAATTGCCCTTTCCTCTCTATCCCTGTTTCTATCTCTAACTGAATACAAACAATTCCAAACGAGGGACAGACAGAGACTGAGACACGCCCACCATCCCTCGACCTAACTGAATACAAAGACATGTTTACAAACTTATTTCATCTGGGTTAATTGCTTGGCAATTGCCCTCAAATTTGCATTCGAGCTAAGTGATTTTGTCTAATGTCGATTTCAATTATTGTACAGAATAACTAAAAGATACTATTTATATATATTAGGGTGTCCCTTATTTGGTCAAAGTCAATATTTTTAAACGCATACGGGCTAGTTCTGTTCATTAGGTCCTAAAGCACTCAGAAATAAATTTTTACCTCAATCGGAGTATGATAACCCGTGCCGACTTGGATCGGAAAATTTAAAGATTATATGGGACAAAAAAAAATTTTTTTTTTTTTTTAATTTTTTATTTTTTTGTTTTGTTCATTAGGTCCTAAAGAACTCAAAACCAAGTTTTCACCTTAATCGGAATACGAAAACCCATTCAAATTTGCATCAAAACATGAAAAATCATCGAAAAATGTCTAATCAGTGTTAAAATACTGTTTTTTCATGTTTCGATGCAAATTTGAATGGGTTATCGTACTCCGATTAAGGTGAAAACTTGGTTTTGAGTTCTTTAGGACCTGATAAACAAAATAAAAAAATAAAAAATTAAAAAAAAAAAATAAAATTTTTTTTTGTCCCATATAATCTTTAAATTTTCCGATCCAAGTCGGCACGGGTTATCATACTCCGATTGAGGTAAAAATTTATTTCTGAGTGCTTTAGGACCTAATGAACAGAACTAGCCCGTATGCGTTTTAAAATATTGACTTTGACCAAATAAGGGACACCCTAATATATATGTATATTCATACAGGTTTGTATGATAGTTAAGTGCAAGGATAAGTCATTTAGAGCTTGTAGTTTTAGCTAACCAAACAAAGCAGAAACAAGCACTTAAAATCAAAGTCAGATTACATCCCGACAGCCTGGATCATTTGTCAAGATTACCATGTACCCAAAAACAGATCAAATGGCAACGAGAATTGGACTTTAAAAAGAATAGAATGTAATTTGATTAACCTTCTGATATAAACGTCTAATTTCAAAAGTTTCTGCAAAATAAAATTACATTTACTACTGAATTTATTTTATTATTTATTTTAATTAATAATTTTAAGTTATATTTCTAATTTTGGTTTTTAGTTGGATTAATTTTTTGTCGATTGCTTGTAATCAACGTTAAATAAAAAAGGTAATTAATTAATTTCAATAAATTAATGTGGGTTAGTTTATAGTTGTGTACACGAGTCCAATTCAGGTAACAGCAAAGATCCCTTGACAACGACGAGCATCAATGTTCCAAAGACGACGAGCAACAAAGATGCAAAGACGACGACGGCGAATTTGCAAGGCGGCGAATTAGAAGAGAACGATCGAGAACGAAGGCAACGTGTTGCACGGAGTTAAACGAGAAAGCAGCTAGAAGTTCGGCCCTGTGTGGTTGTGAGAACAACGAGCTTGCTTAATAACGACTCAGTTTCTAATGATATACAACCTATTATTAAATATAAAACGCCACGTTAGTAAAAAGGTAAATAATAAAATAAATCTGCGCATCAGTAAAACGAATAATTTTGGATAAAAAGGGGTCCTATCTTATATCTTTACAGCAACAGTATTAATTTGATATACGCTTTCAGTTCCGAAATAGTGCAAGTTTTTACTGTATAGTCCCGAAAGTTAACAAGTATTTAGGACAATATTAAAAACACATAAAAAGGCCAGATCTATTGTACGATGTGTGAGCAATAAATTTGCAAGTTTGGATGAGCGGCTTTATCTTTGGATCTTTTCCAACTTGTGCGCATCGATGAAAATCGATCATCAAAATTTACGAGACGTTGCTCAAATTGCGTCATAAAAATGGGGCCAGGAAACTAATTAAGTACATAAAATGGGGATTAACGGCTTTCAAAGTGCCGTAAAATCCACAGCGCAACAATTAGCCAAAGTCCAAGGATGTGAGATTCGAAATTCGAGTGCAATGAATGGAATGCGAATGCGAATATGTTGTCAGCCATACTCGTAAAAGCAAAACGAGACTTCAGCTCAGACTCAGACTTGAAACTCTTGTGTGTGGGGAGCTCATGCAAAAAGCCGGAGCGGCCTTTTGGCAATGAAAACCAATGCAAAGTCGTTAAAAGCAACCGACGATGTTGCCGGAAAAGTAGCTCAAATTGGTAATCAACAGGGTGGCACTAAATTGTGTATACCCTTTTTTAATCACAGCCTTTGATCATTTTTGTGAATCTCAATAAAAGTTTAAGCAATTATTTGATAAATTCCATTTCAATCTGTGACTGATAAACACTTCCGATTGAACTGAACTACATGCCAAATGTATAGTACCCAATGATAAGGGTATCAGTGATGTGGAATGGGGAGAGAAAAGCCGGCGAAAACTTTTTAATTTAATGCATCGTCGTAAAAATTTGATACTTTGTTAGCGAGTCGGCTGTAAAAATAGTTTCGCTTTGCTTCTCTGATTCCCTTTTGGGTTTCGCTCTGGTCTCTGGTCTCTCACTGTCTTTGACTTCTCCCCTCCTCCTTCTTCTGCTTTATATACTCCTCTTGGGGAGAACATCACAAGCTGTCAGCCAAAAGTTGACCCAATAAGCAACTTGGCAAAAGTTTCTGTTTCAGTTTCAGTTGCAGCTTCAACTTTGAGCTCTGCCCTCGTCTCCTCCATCCTCACGAAATTCCAGTCTCCATCTACATCTCTGTGCCTGTCCAGCTTGGAGGATTAGGCCGACTAGCTCTCGTGGCCGTTTCAATTAAAATAAATTAAATGCGGCACGCGGTCGCAAATGTCAAAACTGTTTGCGGCTCAATTAGGCGCACTGTCAAAATTTGCGTCTCTCGTCTGCCGTCTGTGAGTTGCCTGTGACAGACAGGGACAGACAGAGGCAGATGATGAACTGCAAATTGGATGCGTCCGTCTGTCAATGGGGAAATACACACAGAGTATGAGGCACACACAATAGACAGAGAGTGCGATAGAGTGAGATCTATGCCTGTCATCCCGCTCTCTTCATTCTCCATTTTCCTTCTGTGCTTTAAGCTAGCTTAAAAGTTGCTCATGGAAACTTTTGACGGCATTAAGCAGTAAAACAAAGGATTTGCCAGATTTTATAACAATAATGTTAAGCAGCAGTGTAAATAAAAATAAACTCAAGGCAAAGTACAAGACAAATGCAATAAAATTAAATAAAACGAAATCATTTTTTGAGACGCACTTTTTACTTGCGGATTATATTTGTTGTTGTTGTTTTTCAGCTGTTACTGTTGTTGATGATTGGAAAGTTCAAGTTGGGCGATTGGAAATGGAAAACAAAGACTTGTACTTGCTTTTCAAAGCCGTAAAATTTATTCCAAGCTGATCAAATGTTAATAAATATTTAGTCTTTGAATGGCATATGAATATTGCATAGAATAGTTTTCAAATTTATATTTTTATTTTATTTTGATTTATTTTAATTTTTTATGACTTATTGCGCTGTAAAAAATATAAAAAATTTAGATAAAAACACGATGCTGACTTTTGAATACGCAAATGATTTTAATACAAACATATATACAAATATATTTTTATGACAGTGATATAATATCAATAACGAATGGAGTTTTGCAAAAATATAAATATTATTTATATGTATTTGGATATATATTAATGTATCGAGTTGTTGTACATCAATTATACATATAATTCAAGTTAATAGTTTGAAATACAGTTTTCGAAATTCTGTGTCAGTAAAAATTAAGTTTCTCAGCGTTTTCGATTCGAGTTGCGCATTCGTTGCCAGACAGTCAATCAGGCAATCAGTTAGTCAGTCAGTACATCAGTCAGTCAGTAAGTCAGTCAGAGATTTGGCCATGTTACAACGAGTACTTGTACTGCCTGCTCTCTGACTAAGTTACACGCTGCAGATTAGCTCTAATTAAGCAGAGCTCTAATGAGCAGCCAATCAACTCTCTGCAGAGTCGGGTCCCGAGTCCAATGACTAGACGACTATAGACGCCCACAAGAGTTGCAACTGCAGTCTAAAGATTTTGGGCGCCAGCGTAAGGAAACATGACATTTTAATTGGACTGCCAGTGGCATCAACACCTGACGGAGCTAAAAGATGCAGATGAGGATGAAGAGGCAGCTGCACAGACGCAACTAAATTACGAAATATAAGGAAAATAAAAGGTAACTGAAACCAGAGCAAATGGATTAAGTGCTAATTAAACGGCAATTGGAAGTGTTTGCCACGTTTGCGTTTTTTGCACATGAAATTCCATTGGGATCGAGGCATGACTATAAAATATTGTCGCTTCGCATTCGGACATCAGTTGTCACTGATCTAAATTTATGCAAATTGGCAGCTGCAACAACCAATGTCCAATGTCCAGTGTCCAATGTCCAATGTGCAACGTTGTTGGCCACATTTCATTTTGCACGCGCCTTCAGTTTGCAGTTCGTTTGCCCTCTTAATGGGCATGCAACAGAGCAAGCTATTCATTTGGTTGAGGATTGGTTAGAGAATGAGAATGGAGACGAGAATGGGAATGGGGAATTGAAGTGGAAGTGGAAGCTGCAGTCGGTAGTTGTTAGTTGGCAGTTGTTAGTTGGCAGTTTGGCTGATTATTAAATCACAAGACGACCCTGCCGGCTGCCGGGAGCGGCAATCTGATATGCAAAATCTCAACTAGTTTAGCTGCGAGTTGCATTAAATACGCGAAACAACAGAGAACAGCACAGAACAGAGAGCAAGGGACTCTGCTTAGTTTGGCTGCCTTTTTCTCCTCCTCATTCATCTTCTTTATGTGTGTGTGTGTGTGCGTTAATTACAGCTCTGGCCAGCTAAGGCCAAGAACAGGAGAACTGAAGAACTGGCAAACGGCAACTTGTTAAAAATGTCCGCTGCCAGTTTATTAGAGGGTAACAGAAAGAGACCAACAACTCCCTTCACTCCTTTCAAACTTGGCAATTAATTGCAGCTTAGTTCAACCTGTTTTAATAAGAGTGAGGCTAAGATGACGCCAGGCCAAGTGCAAGATTTGGGCTCAGACTCTAAATTAGCTGCATTATGTGGGCAATATCTTGGGTTGTAAATGGGATGCACAAATCCGACCACTTTATATAAATTACAACTAATAAAGTGCGTGTATTCCAAATTTGCACTTGATTTTAAGCACGGATTTTCGAGTTACCAAGTAAAATGTTATAATTAGTTATAATTAAATAAAAAAATTAGTTAAATAATTTAATAATTGATAAAAGCAGATTTACAGCAGAGGAACAACAGCAGAACAATAACAGCAGAGCATTAACAGCAGATTAACAGCAGAGATCTAAAAACAAGCAGATATATTTTGGAGTTGAATATTGAAAGAAAAAAAAAATAAAAAGCAGAAACAATTAAAATATTATCGTGAAATTAAACCCTATTTTGTAACTTTTATATTATTTAATAATAATAAACTTTAGAGCTAAACACCTAATTCACATTTATAGCATTTTTAAATTCAAAATTCAGTTAAAAAAATTGATGAAAAATCAAAATAAAATGACTAGACTTTAACTTCAATTTGAAAATAAATTCGATTCAAAATTTTTAAAATATAGCATCAAGATTATGGCCTTAGAATTAGTATGTGGTCTCAATAAATTGCACTGTATGAAGCGCTTCGATGCACAGTTAAAAGAATGGGATCTGCAGCAGCTTCAGGCAGCCACCAGCAACTTCAGGAATCCCTACAGCCTGATGGCACCACCTTTTGAGAATGTAATTATATAATTGAACCACCTGTAAACGTTGCATAAATCATTGTCAAACTTTGCCTGCAGCCAGCCGTGAATCTGCCCAAGATTCTGGAGCAGGGTAAAGTGCAAATGGAGTTCGAGCATGGAACTACGACGCTGGGCTTCAAGTATAAAGGAGGCGTGATCCTTTGCGCTGATTCGCGGGCTACTTCCGGCCAATATATAGGCTCCCAGAGCATGAAGAAGATCGTGGAGCTGACCAATTATATGCTCGGGACTTTGGCCGGCGGCGCTGCCGACTGCGTCTACTGGGATCGTGTCCTGACCCGCGAGTGTCGCCTGCACGAGCTGCGCTACAGGAAGCGCATG
The DNA here is from genome assembly GCA_037043405.1 of Drosophila subquinaria. Classification (NCBI taxonomy): domain Eukaryota; kingdom Metazoa; phylum Arthropoda; class Insecta; order Diptera; family Drosophilidae; genus Drosophila; species Drosophila subquinaria. Next base: position 181,949 of record JBAMBL010002607.1, read on the forward strand.
TCTGTGGATGCCGCGGCCAGGATAATGTGCAACATATCCACAGAGTACAAGGGAATGGGCCTTGTCATGGGAATGATGCTTGCCGGCTGCGATGACGAGGGCTGCAAGCTGATCTACGTCGACTCCGAGGGCATGCGATCGCAGGGCAGCGTCTTTTCGGTGGGCAGCGGTTCCACCTACGCTTTGGGAGTCCTAGACACCGGCTATCGATGGGATCTGACCGACGAAGAGGCGTACGATTTGGCGCGTCGGGCCATTTACCATGCCACCAGCAAAGATGCCTACTCGGGTGGCATTGTCCGACTCTATCACATCAACGACAAGGGCTGGAAGAACATTTGCAACACGGACTGCAACGATCTGCACGACATCTTTTGCAAGGAGTCGGTTAACCACGAAACCCATCCGAATATGCCCTGCACGAGCAGGGCCTGGATCGAACAGAAGCTGCGCCAGGACTATGTGCAGGATCAAGTGGCAGCGGTGACTATGGAGAAGGTCCTTTCTTAAGTTATTTGGTAATTAATAAATTCTAGTCTATAAATATATGAAGTACTTTCCATTCAATAGACAGCGAAGGATTCCAGCTGTGGATTAAACACAGAAAATAAGTCGATAGTTAAATTTAATGTCCACATATTGTATTAACTAAATTAAAATACTCTTAGTACATGCATAAAAAATACATGCTAAAATCAAGAATTTTGAACTTGCATTTTAGAATGATATATATTTTTTCTGTTCCTACTTTGGGCAATCATCAGCTGTTTTTTAGCCTAACAGATAACTCTTTAGCCCGTAAGCCTTGACCTCAAGCTGTGGATAACTCTTCACATCGTGCGCCTTTAGCTTCTGTAATTTCGTAATGAAACCGCCGAGGAAAAATGAGCTTGATGTCAGGGGTCGTTTGCCGTTTTCCAGTCCCATTTCCCATTGCCTTGCGCACTTTTCTGTTTTGCATGGGGCTTTTCAGCGATGTTCATTAGATTAAAAGCAATTTACAGCAAAACTTTTGTCCACAAAATGCACACGTCGCCTGCTGACTTTACTTGCAGTCTCCCAAAACCCCAATACTCCTTACTCCAATCCCCAATCACCCAGGACACACGTGCAGCAGCTGGCGTCTCACATGTTCCCAAAATGCCGTGCAAGTGTCGCCACTGCCATTTTGCGCCCATCTTCTGACTGGAAGCTCCTCAGCCCATAGTCATTTGCCGTCTCTTGCTTTCTATTTTTTGGAATTCAACAAATTTGCGGATTTGGTTTGTAATTTATTAAATTTATCGCATGCTACGAGTAACTTCCTCTCCTCTCCTCTCATTCACCCTCTTCCCATTTCCATCTATTGTGGTTACGTCTTTCCGGCCAGGCTATAGTCTCCAGTCTCCTGTCTCCACTCTCCGACTCTGTGCAACATTTGCTGATGACAGCCCCAAAAAGACACAAAATGCACCAAATACCAAATACGGAACGTACGTTTCATTGCGTATACGTAATGTATTACGTATACGTACGAGCTTACGAAATGTAACGCCATTTGGTGGAAGTCGTTCCCAGCTTAGAAGTTATTATTTTGATTTATAGAAAAAGTTCGTTAGCAAGCGAAAGTTGCTCGTATATTGTCAGCAGGATGCTCGTTCTCATCCTCGTCCTCGTCCTGCTGTTGTGCCTCTCGCTTCATCCGGGATCCTGTGACTTGTTGTTTTTGCGGCCATTTTGCAAAAGTTGATATTGTTTCATCCATTGATGTGGCACCAACTTCGAAGCTCGCCATGTGGCATTATCTAAATGAATATCTCTTGTAATTAAATGAACAACATTTTCAAAACATGAATGTGTTTCCCTAATGTGAAAATATAATTTAATATTAAATATTTATTAAACACCTAATAAAACAGAGTTTAATTTTCCGTTGTCTATTGCTTATCAAAATATAAAACCCGTATGACTTTAAGCATACCTGTTAAATCTCGATTAGAATTACTAATCAATTAGATTATTTATTTGAAATAATCGTAATGATTATATAATTCACTGTTGAAAAATTTGTGATAATCTAATGATTACGATTAGAAAAAATCAAAAAAAAATCTAGAATTATTACGATTATTCAAAAAAATCAGAAAAAATCAAAAAAAATCAAAAATAATCGTTTTGGGGTATTTCGGATTATTTTTGATTTTTTCTGATTTTTTCTGATTTTTAGATTTTTTACGATTATTTAGTAAAAAACCAAATTATTTTCACAATCAAAGTAGCCAAAGCTTTTGATTATAGTTGCTTTGTGCTGGTTATATAAAGCCCTCCTGAGGAATACATTTGAGCATTCGTATTTGACCTGTTAAAGTGTGAAGTGGCCTTTTGTAAAAACTGAATTTATTGTAGTGCATTTCCAGATCAAACTCGATCGAGTCTTCCACATATTCCATGAAAAACCGCAATAAGGGCATTACTTGTACTTGTATAATCAATAACATAAACTTACTGTAGATGTTCATAGTCGGCAATCCAACTACTAGGATATCTTGTTTTCGATTGTATACGCAATAAATGTGGACCTCTTGAGCGCTCCGCTTAGCTCTCCAATATTCTGCAAGCAATTATTTTCTTGACTCTTTTGATTAAAAAAAAAAAAGTTGAATACTATACTTTTGCGTTTCATTCCGAAGAACTTATGACGGGGGGAATCGAACCCAGTTTTTTTTCAAACTGGAACTGACAGGTCAGCAACTCTAACTAGTGAGCTACGGAATTTTTGTAGCTGCCTCCTTCTTTCTTCTGAATTTAACTGCTTTAGACAGCACAAAGCAACTATAATCAAAAGCTTTGGCTACTTTGATTGTGAAAATAATTTGGTTTTTTACTAAATAATCGTAAAAAATCTAAAAATCAGAAAAAATCAGAAAAAATCAAAAATAATCCGAAATACCCCAAAACGATTATTTTTGATTTTTTTTGATTTTTTCTGATTTTTTTGAATAATCGTAATAATTCAAGATTTTTTTTTGATTTTTTCTAATCGTAATCATTAGATAATTGGGCAAAACCCAAAATAATCGTAATTTAATCATTGGTTCGACTTTTAAACAAAAATAATTTAATTACTAATGA